>CAXITT010000324.1:713177-802349 GCA_964033795.1 Lymnaea stagnalis
ATGGGTCCCTAGGATCTCACCTATATGTTTTAAATAATGGGTTTTGTCAGAGGTTTTTATGGGTCCCTAGGATCTCACCTATATGTTTTAAATAATGGGTTTTGTCAGAGGTTTTTATGGGTCCCTAGGATCTCACCTATATGTTTTAAATAATGGGTTTATTCAGAGGTTCTTATGGGTCCCTAGGATCTCACCTATATGTTTTAAATAATGGGTTTTGTCAGAGGTTCTTATGGGTCCCTAGGATCTCACCTATATGTTTTAAATAATGGGTTTTGTCAGAGGTTTTTATGGGTCCCTAGGATCTCACCTATATGTTTTAAATAATGGGTTTTGTCAGAGGTTCTTATGGGTCCCTAGGATCTCACCTATATGTTTTAAATAATGGGTTTATTCAGAGGTTCTTATGGGTCCCTAGGATCTCACCTATATGTTTTAAATAATGGGTTTTGTCAGAGGTTTTTATGGGTCCCTAGGATCTCACCTATATGTTTTAAATAATGGGTTTAGTCAGAGGTTCTTATGGGTCCCTAGGATCTCACCTATATGTTTTAAATAATGGGTTTTGTCAGAGGTTTTTATGGGTCCCTAGGATCTCACCTATATGTTTTAAATAATGGGTTTTGTCAGAGGTTTTTATGGGTCCCTAGGATCTCACCTATATGTTTTAAATAATGGGTTTTGTCAGAGGTTCTTATGGGTCCCTAGGATCTCACCTATATGTTTTAAATAATGGGTTTTGTCAGAGGTTTTTATGGGTCCCTAGGATCTCACCTATATGTTTTAAATAATGGGTTTTGTCAGAGGTTCTTATGGGTCCCTAGGATCTCACCTATATGTTTTAAATAATGGGTTTTGTCAGAGGTTCTTATGGGTCCCTAGGATCTCACCTATATGTTTTAAATAATGGGTTTTGTCAGAGGTTCTTATGGGTCCCTAGGATCTCACCTATATGTTTTAAATAATGGGTTTTGTCAGAGGTTCTTATGGGTCCCTAGGATCTCACCTATATGTTTTAAATAATGGGTTTTGTCAGAGGTTCTTATGGGTCCCTAGGATCTCACCTATATGTTTTAAATAATGGGTTTTGTCAGAGGTTCTTATGGGTCCCTAGGATCTCACCTATATGTTTTAAATAATGGGTTTTGTCAGAGGTTCTTATGGGTCCCTAGGATCTCACCTATATGTTTTAAATAATGGGTTTTGTCAGAGGTTCTTATGGGTCCCTAGGATCTCACCTATATGTTTTAAATAATGGGTTTTGTCAGAGGTTCTTATGGGTCCCTAGGATCTCACCTATATGTTTTAAATAATGGGTTTTGTCAGAGGTTCTTATGGGTCCCTAGGATCTCACCTATATGTTTTAAATAATGGGTTTTGTCAGAGGTTCTTATGGGTCCCTAGGATCTCACCTATATGTTTTAAATAATGGGTTTTGTCAGAGGTTCTTATGGGTCCCTAGGATCTCACCTATATGTTTTAAATAATGGGTTTTGTCAGAGGTTCTTATGGGTCCCTAGGATCTCACCTATATGTTTTAAATAATGGGTTTTGTCAGAGGTTCTTATGGGTCCCTAGGATCTCACCTATATGTTTTAAATAATGGGTTTATTCAGAGGTTCTTATGGGTCCCTAGGATCTCACCTATATGTTTTAAATAATGGGTTTTGTCAGAGGTTCTTATGGGTCCCTAGGATCTCACCTATATGTTTTAAATAATGCGTTTTGTCAGAGGTTTTACTTGCATTACTGCACCTGTGTTATTATTTTGTATATGTATAAGGATCTAGTATGTTTCCTCTGTTTCCTTAATTTAATACCAGACATCGACCAGCTGACAAGAATCTTAAATCTTGTAGGAACTCCAAACGATGAACTCATGGAGGAAATCAAAAGCCAAGATGTAAGTACTTGACTCATGGAGGAAATCAAAAGCCAAGATGTAAGTACTTGACTCATGGAGGAAATCAAAAGCCAAGATGTAAGTACTTGACTCATGGAGGGAATCAAAAGCCAAGATGTAAGTACTTGACTCATGGAGGCAATCAAAAGCCAAGATGTAAGTACTTGACTCATGGAGGGAATCAAAAGCCAAGATGTAAGTACTTGACGCTAGTTTCACTTCTTTTTTTATACAACCTTATAATCATCATTAATAATTGATTTCGCTTTCATAACTGATAGCTGATCATTTAAGGAAAGGTAACCAAGTGAGTAGTGAACTGATCCCATTTAAGCAAAGGTAACCAGGTGAGTAGCTGCTCAGAGAGTTTTATCAATACAAAACATTCTGATAAAGCTTATATGATTATGGTTATTTGGCAGAAAGACTGACGTATAGACTCACAGCCAGACAGACCTACGGCATAGACTAGTGTAAAGGTTGCAGGCTGATAGACCTATGGTATAGACTAGTGTACAGGTTGCAGGCTGAAAGACCTATGGTATAAACTTAGTGTATAGGTCACACCTTTTTTTACTGAAAGAATCTATAGAAATCAAGGTTGCAACCTATCCAATTTACATAATGAGCTGTAGTCGACGTGGAGTAATGATAGACCAAGCGTAGACCACGAGCTTGACCATAAGTTAGAGTTAGGGAGTAACAGTAGACCAAGCATGGACCACGAGCTTGACCATAAGTTAGAGTTAAGGAGTAACAGCGTGACCATAAGTTGGGGAGAAAAGAATTTCCCTGCTGGAACAGAGGGCATTACTTTTTTTTTAAAAAGTTTTTTGAAACATCACGCAGGCAATGACAATTACTTTTTTTGAAACATCACGCAGGCAATGACAATTACTTTTGAGTTGTCAAGTTGTTATGGAAACATTTCTGTCACTCCTGTTGTATTAATAATAAGAATAAAGTTTATTTGAAAAAGACGCTTCATCCCCAAAAGCTAGAAGCGCGGTACAAAGTCAACCATATTAAAAAGATACATAAAAACTATCTAAAATTTACCACATTTAAAAACATATAAAGCCTCATACAAGCATACACAGTCAAAGTCTTTCATCCCGTTTCAACCATAAGCAACACATAAGTTATATTTACATTAAAAAGGGAGTTTTTACTCCAAAAGCTATGGCTGCAACCTTTCTTAGGATTTGATGTCTGTTGTATTAGTTATATTTACATTAAAAAAGGACATGTTACTCCCAAAGCTATGGCTGCAACCTTTCTAAGGATTTGATGTCTGTTGTATTAGTTATATTTACATTAAAAAAGGACATGTTACTCCCAAAGCTATGGCTGCTACCTTTGTAAGGGTTTGATGTCTGTTGTATTAGTTATATTTACATTAAAAAGGGAGTTGTTACTCTCAAAGCTAAGGCTGCAAACTAAGGGTCAGCCGCAAAAAACCCACTTTGACAACTCCAAACTAAGGGTGTGAGTGCATGGTAAAATATTGTTGGTCATTTGTTTCTACTTTGATCACCTAACATTTAAAATATTTATGCTAAACCCTAAAAAAAGGTTTGACAATACTTCAGCTTGGCCAAACGTACCTCTTACATCTTTGTACTGATACATGCAAGGGCAGAAAATAAAGGATTTGACTAGGACGTCCGACATTTTTGTACTGCTGCATGCAAGGGCAGAAACTATAGGGCTTGACGGGGCGACCTTTTGTCTTATGTAGTTTCTGTAACACATTATAATTGAGGAACTTGATTATTTCCATTTAGGCAAAACTGTTCATCAAATCTCTACCTGTGATGACTCGTAAAGACTTCAAACAAGTTTTTGCTGGATCCAACCCACTAGGTAAACTGTTTTCTTTAGTGAGGCTTTATGAAAATTGACAAGTTAAGCTTTCTTATTTGAAATTATTTACCAAGTTAAGGCATCTTAAATGAATCTAATTACCAAGTTAAGATATCTTATTTGAAACTAATTACTGAGGTAAGATATCTCAATTGAAACTAAGTACCAAGTTAAGATATCTTAATTGAAACTAATTACCAAGTTAAGATATCTTAATTGAAACTAATTACCAAGGTAAGATATCTTAATTGAAACTAATTACCAAGGTAAGATATCTTAATTGAAACTAATTACCGAGGTAAGATATCTTAATTGAAACTAATTACCGAGGTAAGATATCTTAATTGAAACTAAGTACTTTACACGAAGTTTAAGATGTCAGAGTAGCACTATTTTTTTAACTTTTTTTAAGCATCTTAAAACATTTCAGCGCAAACAAAAATCTCACAAAATATGCAGGATAGTGGTGTGTGTGTTGGATTTGGTGACAACTGCAATCAGGTTTTGTAAAAGCAAATAAAAGCAGCACAACGCAGTAGGAAGAAATAGAAACAAGACAAAACGAAATGGGATGTGTCTGTAAAAAGCTTTCTTGGGCTAACAAAACCAAGTTAACAATAAAATAAACTTATGCTACTCTTTGATTCCTTCACTTGGTCAAAGGAATCTTGCATTTCATTGTAATTAGTATTTTTTTAAAAATTTAGAAACGTGCCAATCATCGGCTGGGAAAATTATGCCACTAAATGATTTCTCAAACCCACTTTTTTGTTATGGGCCAATAATAATACCAAGGAAAGTGACTGGAAGTACAATTTAAAAACCAGTCATGAAAATGACTTTGCAGCTATGTAAATTTGGTTTATACTGTATGGAGTACCAAATCTTTAAAAAAAAATGATTTTCAATATCAATTCTATCCGGTGTATTACTTTCACATAATATACCAGTAACTGTAATGTCTACCATTCCGTTATAGTTAGCACTATTGAAATGTTTAGAAACTGGACAAAGGGTTTGTTTATTGATGTTTTATGGGTGTTCTTTATGGGTGTCCACGACATCCCGTCTCCCCTACGTATGATTTTCCACACTTTTTACAGATGGTGTTAATCATGTGCAAGTAAAACCATCTTTGATTCTGAATATTTCCCAAAGGGAAAGTGATCTTATCAACTTCAATCATATAGGGACATGTGTTAAAGTGGCTACCCTTGGAACTTTTGGTGCCTATATGTGCTTTAATAGCAAGGGGGTGGTTTCTAACAAGCATGTCCTCCGGAAAGTGAAAAGAGGAGATGTGTTTTTTTTTTTTTTTAAATCTCATTACTACCCTTGGAACTTTTGGTGCCTATATGTGCTTTAATAGCAAGGGGGTGGTTTCTAACAAGCATGTCCTCCGGAAAGTGAAAAGAGGAGTTGTTTTTTTTTTTTTTTTTAAATCTCATTGATGACAGGTCTGCAGGTTTTTTGAGAACTATATAACGAGCCATAAGACCGTAGGGATGAATTTAGACATATCCCACCGCCTAGGCATACCTTAAATTTGAGTGACAGCATCTTCTAAAATTGTCTTACAATTGTAACCGTAATCTACATCAGAAACAAATCCAACCTTTCTGCCATACTTTCCCAACAATCCTCATCTTTGCTGCAAAGCCTTCTTAGCCTAAGTCATTGAGAAAAAAGAATAGAATTTTTACATGACTGAGGATAGGACAATGGGTATAGCAGGAAACCACGACTGTTGTCTTATAAAAATATTTTGTTTTTTTTTAAAAACCATAATTAAAGCTTAACGTGTATCTTTACTATTGACACAAATAGTTTGTGTCCCTTTAATGTGTACAGGGTAGTGATGTACAACTCTGAAATGAAAGTGCGGCTTGTTGGCATTATTTTCACTTTTTTTCATAATGGTTTCAAATATTTGATAAATTATGGCTTATTTTTAGCAATGCTTGAAAAAGTTCATTAAATCTATGTGTGCTATGGTTAATTGTTTTCCTCATTTGTAATTATGTAATTATTCAACAGCCATTGATCTACTGGAGAAAATGCTGGATCTCAACACAAAGTCGAGACTCAATGCTACACAAGCCCTCGCACATGAGTATCTAAAACAGTATGCAGATCCTGCTGACGAACCAGTGTCTGAGAAATATGACATGACTTTTGAAGATTATGACCTTAGTATCAATGAGTGGAAACGTAAGTATACAAATTTTATGACTTAAACTTGAATGTGGTTTATATCCAATAAAAATTAAATAAATTTACCAATTTAAACTCTTGCCGTTTTAAATGTTCTTTTTTTTCTTATGTGGATATTTTCTGCTAAATAAAAATCTACAGAACTCATTCCTAATTTTTTATTTTATTTTTTAATAATTCTCTGTGCTTGGTTTTTGTATCCTGGTGAAAAATATGACTGTTGTATGCTAATTTAATTTTCTTTCCGTCTGATCAAGCAAGGTTGTTGTCTTATGTCTTGCGGTCCATCTTAATTTTACATTTCTATTTCTTTCAGAGCTTGTATTTGAAGAAATAGAAAAATTTCAAGCGGCCCATCAACTCTCATAGCACGTCCATATCCTGAAGCTGTATGGAAGTAGGTTCGTTCAGAGGACTATTTAAAATCACAGCACTGAGCAAAGGGCAACTCTGTTTTTTTTTATTGTAGAGAAATAACCCTGAAGGTAAATTTAACTAAGAAGATCTTGTGTTGAAATGAAAAATTTTAAAAATCATTAGAATGGTATGAAAATAACCTCGCTGTTTATGGGTAATTTTTCACTTTTTTTATAATTAAATCATAACATTCTGTATTTTTTAATTGAATTAAGGTAAATAAGTTTTGTGGTCATGTGTGTCCACTATTCACCGCATTCATTATGACCTAGTGACGAATCCCTTCTTATGGTTTGAACATTTTTGTTCCAGTTTTGTTGATTGATTCGAAGCTTTGTAATCAACTGTTGCGAACATGTTAAATAATTGATGTCTTGTACTAACTTGTTGGTTTTCTTGTTGTTTTTTGTTTAAAAATATTACTATATTTTTGGGTTTTTTTTACATGCGCAGTGCAGCATGTCTATTCATCTTGTAAAATGGACAGTAAACACATAAATGCATGATTGAATTGTGACGTGAATCATGAAAGAAAAGAAAATATTGACAAAACCGTATTTCAAATTTAACAATTTCAATTTTTAAAAAGCTTAATTACGCTCTTCATGTGAATTTTTAAAAAAAAATTGTTATTAAAATTAAAATGAAGGAAAGCTTAACAGACTTTCACATTACCTTTTATACACTGCTTTAACTTTTCTAGCAATGCCTCTATCAATGACTCATTCTTACGTGTGCTATGGTCAGAAAATGATGCATGAATTGCAGCTAGGGGCAACTACTTACGTTATGAGAATTATAGAATTATGTTTCAAAATAAGTTCCTCTGTCATGAGATTAATTTATTTAAAAGCTGAACTTTGATGTATTTTTAAAATCCTTTATATTAACTTCGCTATTGTTCATTGCTGGAAAAAATCTTGAGACAGCTAATTGACCCACTTCTTGTCAACCTGTTGAGCTGAAACTTGGCACTCATTGCTGATGACAAGACATTCTGTCTAATTTTCAACCCTAACCCCCAAAAATCAAATTTTTCGGTTTTTCAAGGGGAAAATGAAGGAAATATGATGCTACTGACTTCAAGAAATAAAATCCCAGATAACTGCACTAAATGAGATTCTTTTTCAAAGAATCTATGGCAAGTGCGTTTGGAGCGCATTATTTTCTATTGTTTTTCTGAAATAATTGGTGAAATAAATCTTTAGTGTAAAAGCAGGTGGGTCATTCGAATATCAATATGGTTCAGGGTCATTAAAAAAAAAGTGCGGTTGCGAGCCGCGTGGGATGTGTGGGAGCACTATTTGGGTTCTTTTAAAGTGCGTTACTCGCATGCATGTTTTGTGAAATTTTCAGCCCCACCCCCCATTGTAGGATATTACATTTCATAAAGCAGTTGTTTAATGTCATCTTATTTAGAAATGATGTCATTCAGTTATGAAAACAGTTTGTAAGAAGGCCATTATTATTTTAGAAAGGAGTTGTTTAATGTCATCTTATTTGGAAATGATGTTATTTATTTATTTAGGTATTTTTATATAGCGCTTACCTTAAAGCTCTAAGCGCTTTACAATTATAAAAACATGTAAACTAACTACAATAAAAATGAGACATTAGGATAGTAACTACTATTCAGTTATGAAAACAGTTAGGAAGAAGGCCGTTATTATTTTAGAAAGGATTGCAACAATGCTCACACCCTTGGCAAAATTATTCTGTGACTAAATACGTCATTTTTTTTATGTGTGCTCTTAGCTTATCTAAATTCATATTTCATTTAAGGGATACGCTTAACCACATTACATATTGTTCCTTGTGTCTGAATTTTGATTCAACTGTTAACTTACCTTATGAATGTATGCTATTTGCTTTATATTGCTAAATAATATTATCTTTTCTGGCCAAGCAGAGGGGACATCTATTTGAACTCAGTTCAGTACAGCAATGTCATCACTGATACAGCTTTTTGCTGTTTAGTATTCCATTATCCTGAAGAGATGAGAAAAATTAGTTCCAGGAAGGAATATTGATTGGTGTTAAAACTGCAGAAACGCTGAACAGAAGTTATTTTAACAACAAAATACATATAAATTGTGATCATGTTGTGACTTTGACTTTTGGAAAATGAAATGTAAAAAAATGATTGAAGCCAAACAGATGTAATGCCCATTGGATGCTCAGAAGCATTCTATAGTTGGATACAATGCCCATTGGATGCTCAGAAGCATTCTATATTTGGATACAATTTTAAAATTCCTTTATTTTATTATTAGCATTGAAGACTCATTTTTTCAATATATTTGCATATTTTTGTACAAGTGATCTATTGTCTTTAACAAGCTTTGTGTTTACTATCACTTCACTCCCATGAAATATATTTAATTTATAATTTTATAATTATCAACTGACATTGTTCTATGATCACCACCACTCACTTCCCCTTCATCTAATAACTGATCTATTTTTATTTTCAAAACATTAAGTGTGATTGTTTACTGGGGTGGGGGGGGGGGGATGAATTTTTCCAAATTTATTGCTAAAACACAAAAATTTAAGGTTCCTCAAGCTTGACAAAAATATCTGGGGCCCATTTTAAAATAAAATATTTTTTTTTTTTTTACACTTCCCCTTCATCTAATAACTGATCTATTTTTATTTTCAAAACATTAAGTGTGATTGTTTACTGGGGTGGGGGGGGGGGATGAATTTTTCCAAAGTTATTGCTCAAACACAAAAATTTAAGGTTCCTCAAGCTTGACAAAAATAGCTGTGGACCATTTTCAAATTAAATATTTTTTTTTTTTTTCATTATAAATTATCTTATTATTGCTGAAACTAATAAAAAAATTAATAAAAATCCCCAAGTGAAAAAAATACAGATCACTGCCATTATTTATAATTGACTCTTGAGACATAAAGTTCAGAGAACCTATTCTTAGTTAAGCTTTTCAGGCTGCAACAACATAAACTGATTTTTTAAAATTTAGTGTTAATTATTATACAAAAATTTCCAGCCTAGAAATAGTTGGAAAGGGTTGGTCAAATAATAACTTTTAGCAACATGGCAAACACACAATATTATAATATTATGAAACAGTAAGCCAATTAATAACTTTTAACTGCTTGGCAAACACACAATATTATGAAACAGTCTCCCAATTAATAACTTTTAACTGCTTGGCAAACACACAATATTACGCATGTTGTTTCACTGTAAACGTCTTTCACTCTATCTTTTCTTTCATGGATAGCATTGGTTATTTCACAGCTATGAAATGGAACATATTATGTCTTTTTAAATATTAGTGCTCACCCTCAGCATGATACCTGTGTTGATATTTTTCTCCTGAACGTGCAGGCTACTGTAACGATGTACTTGCCTTAAGTTCAAATTGAACCAGGTTATGGAGGTTGTAGAGAAAGTCCAGTGAAATTTACAGATGTGCAATTGAAAATTTCATTCATATCGGCTGGTAAATTAGTTTACAGCAGTATTTACACTCCTTTTACTCCTGAAAATTTGATTTTACTCTTGAAAAATTTACTTTCAAGGTCTTACTTAGCAGTAGTTCAGTTACAGTACAGGAATTGTATTTTGAATGAATGTTGTCAAGAGAGCATGTCTCTATCACCTACATTTGAAACACCTTTTGTGCCTAAAAAAAAGTGATAGATTTGCCTTAAATGACTTTATAATTTTCTTTGCAAATTACTTATAAAATAATTAATTAACAGTTAAATAACTTTTTTTAATGAATGAAAGCAAGTTAATCCCATAAAAGTGGTTAAAATCAGTGACAAAAATACCATGTCAAAGTTTGTCAAGTTAGTTCATATGCTTTTTTTTTTTAATGTTTTTTTTTTTTTTTTAAACGTTATTACAAAGTTATCTTTTATTTAGGCGTTTAACCCTATCTTATCCCCAGTCCCATAAGAGTATTGCACACATAAAATAACTAATATTAAAGTCTGGGCAACTATCGTTACTTTTTTTTTTTAATGTTTTTTTTTTTTTTTTAAACGTTATTACAAAGTTATCTTTTAATTAGGCGTTTAACCCTATCTTATCCCCAGTCCCATCAGAGTATTGCACACATAAAATGACTAATATTGAAGTCTGGGCAACTATCGTTCAACTCTCTTGCTTTTCCCGTTTTGAAGTCATCTGGGTCATTGTAGTTCTATTGTACATCTTGATTAAGGCTACGATACATAGAACACTTTGCTGCATATCATCTGCATTTTATTTTCATTTTGTGTTACTGTAATGAATTTTTGATGGATCATGTTCACTGTTAGAGAGTATTTTTATGAAACATGCGTTATATTTATAAATAATATTAATCAAATATAATTAATCTATGTTAAAATAAATTATTTTTGGCTGCAACCGACAACTCCAAAACTCGTCTTTGTTCAGGAAATTCAAATCTATCATATTTTTTTAATAAGGGTTTTCAAACCTGAGCTTATTCATACATTTTGATGTGAAGAAATCTTATATGGAGCCAGAGGAAAATAAAATGGGAAGAAAAAACTAATTCTACACCCATTACTAGAGGAAGAATGAATCAAACATTCAAATATTGACTGCAAACCCTTTTTTAAAAATAGTATTTGTAAGCCAAAGCTGTTGGTGTACTAAGTTTTCTATGATAATAACCCTATTATGAGTAATTTTTAAAAAAATGCTACTTACTATTATGTGTAAATTAATGACCTGTTGTCAACGTGGTTTCACAAAGAATGAGATATGTCAAGTTAAAGTTTCTTATTTGGCAAAACAAAGAAAGTAAAGTTCTCAAACATTGAAGATACATTATTTGATAAGGATTGTAGGTAAGAATGTTTCAGATTAAAAAATGAAAAGGAAGCTACAATTAATTAACAGGGGTTTGAAATTGTTTTCTTCTAAATGAAGGGCTTGTTTAAAATAGTTAACTGGCCAAATGCACTCGGACATCATCATTTTAAGGGATGTTTTTTGTGTGGATAACAACATCCAAAATGCATGACTTGTACAGTGTGTCAGTCTTTGCAGCAAAAATGTTATTCTTTTTTTGAAAGATATTTATTGGTGCAGAATATCGTTTGTGCGGGCGACTCATTAAACAAAAAGTAAGAACATTTTAATTTCCACCGCTTTAAAAAAAAAGGTTTCTTTCATTAGTTTCGTATGCCCTTAAATACTAACAATAATATTGTACAGTTTATAAATAGTTTCAAATCTGTTTTGAGAACAGTTATGATATAGACGTCCATTCTATTTTAAAGTATATGGTTCTGATTGGTCACTCAAAAATATTCACCTTCTGAGAATATTTACCATATGTGCAAGTAATGTTTAGCCTATGTTCAAGTTTGCTGTCCAGCGTGCCACAAAATTACGTGTATGAGAGGTCAACAACTTTAATGCAACCTA
Organism: Lymnaea stagnalis; assembly: GCA_964033795.1. Lineage (NCBI taxonomy): Eukaryota > Metazoa > Mollusca > Gastropoda > Lymnaeidae > Lymnaea > Lymnaea stagnalis. The sequence goes on from CAXITT010000324.1 coordinate 725,000, forward strand.
CTTTACAATTGTATTCATTTTATCGTCATTTTTATACAGTCACATACCCAGATTCAAAACTATAATTTATTTCGAATGAGGTTCGTTAAAAGTAAAAGTGAGCAAAATTTCTTTTAACGCCCTATAAGAATTAATGAGTTTTCATTCAATTTATTATACTTGTTTTAGAGACATAATGGAACAAATTTTGTTTGTAAGAGAAAACTGGCAGTAAAGAATTATTAATTGATAATAATTGTGCATGTAATTAGGCCATCCTGAAACATTTTCTAATCCTTTGTACTCGGCGTATACTACTAGCACTAAAACACGTAGATGCTAAGAATTATGTTAAAATTGCTAGAAAATATTTTCAAAGAGTGGAGGATATTATTTCATAAATGTGATGAAAACGTTAGAGATTGAACTTGTCGTATAGGGCATGCTACAGCATCTTGGTCAACTTGTTGTATAGGGCATGCTACAACATTTTGGTCAACTTGACGTACAGGGCAAGTACAACATCTTGTTCAACTTGTCATAAAGGGCATGCTTCAACATCTTGGTCAGCTTATCGTAAAGGGCATACTACAACATCTTGGTCTACGTGTCGTAAAGGGCGTGCTACAACATCTTGTTCAACGTGTGGTAAAGGGCATGCTAAAACACCTTGGTCAATTTGTCATATAGGGCATGATACAACATCTTGGTCACTTTGTCGTATAGGGCATGCTACAACATCTGGGTCAATTTGTCGTATAGGGCATGATACAACATCTTGGTCAACTTGTCGTACAGGGCATACTTCAACATCTTTGTCAACTTTTGGAAGTTTTAATGATTATTATTAGCATGGCAAGCATACCATTTCCATGGCAGAGATTTTCAACCTATTCTTAAATCTTACAACACATTCAATCTAATGTATTAAAACTATGGGGCTCACCACAACACATTTAATCTAATGTATTAAAACTCTGGAGCTCACCACAACATATTCAATCTAATGGACTAAAACTCTGGGGCTCACCACAACACATTCAATCTAATGGACTAAAACTAAAACTCTGGAGCTCACCACAACACAAAAAAACTAATGTATTAAAACTCTGGAGCTCACCACAACACATTCAATCTAATGGACTAAAACTCTGGAGCTCACCACAACACATTCAATCTAATGGACTAAAACTCTGGGGCTCACCACAACACATTCAATCTAATGGACTAAAACTCTGGAGCTCACCACAACACATTTAATCTAATGGACTAAAACTCTGGGACTCACCAACCAAACGATACAAGTATAAACAAAATATTGGCAACTGTCTTTAGGTCAGGAACAGCTTCAAATTCTAAGCAATCTATTGTTACTGTTTGATTGTATCCTAATTCCCATCTTACTTTTCCTATGTCACATCTTACTTTTCCTTTGTTCCATCATAATTTTCCTTTGTTCCATCATACTTTTCCTTTGTCCCATCTTACTTTTCCTCTGTCCCATCGAACAACACACATGTGAACCTTTTGCAACACGCTCGGATTAAAATCTGCTCAACTCTGGCCAGTTTCACAAAAACGATCAATTTTTTAAAAAATAATTACCAACTTCATTAGGTATCAACAAGAGATAAGTAAGCTCCTACATGGTCATGTTTGACTACCTAACTCATCTGGTCTTTAATACTGTAGTGCGTCTATCTATATGTATAAGTGAATTAAGTGAACAAACTTCGAAAGCCCTAGATGAGCTGCATACTCACGGTCTTATACTTTTACCAGCACATGCTTCAAATAGATGTAGCTTAGTTCAACAAAAAGTCCATTGCTTCCGTGCAGCTCGGCATGCTACTTCTGGCGTGCGTGCTGTCAATATCTTGTGTGTCCAGCATTCGATTAACTCGAGAACAAGAAAGTTGGTTTTTTTCCCCCATTTTTTTCAAAACAACATAACATTGCAGTAGTCATTTAGCGACATATGACATTCTGAAAATATTAATTTTAAACAACTTTTCTTCACAAACATCTGGTGTGTACAACAATTTAGTCATAGGCTGGTCGCTGAGACCCTGGAAGAAATCAATAGTTTATTGTCATTGGATTCGTATTTTTGAAACATGTTTATTCTTGGTACATTTCAGCATCATCCAGTTATGTTTAATTTAATGGAATGTAATAGTAAGTTTGGATATGTATATAATCATACATTTCTTATTGTAAAAACTAAATTATATTTTTTAAAAATAATTATTGTTTTCTTTCTTTTTTTTTTTTTTTTTGCCACTTGTAAAGTAGACATTTTGAAATGTGAGGTATTTTTTTTTTTTTTTTTTTTTTTAATTTTTTTTTTTAAAAATAATTTTTGTTTTTTTTTTTTTTTTTTTTTTTTTGGCCACTTGTAAAGTAGACATTTTGAAATGTGAGGTTTGTCTGTCTATTGTGTCCTATGACTTTGACAGCCGCTCTGTGCTCATGACACTGGTTTATTAGAATTGTGTAGAGATACAGCTTGGTTACTGTAATAATAAGCATTTTTATATAATAAAAAAATAATAAAAATAACTTATTTTATTCAAATTGTGTACTGTAACTGTAATCAAACTGAACTTTTGAAATAAAAAATAATGAAAACTCTTTTTGAGTGTTAGTTATTGGGTTTTATGACAGAATGAAGTCGGGCAAGTGTTCTAGAATTGTTTGAAGAATTCTTCAGTTTCAAGCCAAAAAACAATTTGTCAATCTCAACAGGAAGACTATTGAAAATTGTCACTGCTGATGTGCCCCTGTTCTTATGACTAGCAAAGAAGAGAAGGTGCCATAGATTTATAGATCTAAAATAGTACTAATAGAATATTATTTGCAAAACGATTTATCCCACATTCCGCTGTGTTACCGGATGGGATAATTTTTTTAAACTGATACCTTTTTTAGCACTTAACTAGGCACGATTTGACTAGGGCATGTCATAAATGAAGTGTCTTTCTTAGTGGAATTTATTTTTCAGCTCAGAAAAATATAATTTTGATTATTTTAAAAATAAAACTGATTGGAATCTGTTGACTTTCCAAGAAGTACAAGAATGTTTTAAATGTGATTAGCTGGTTTCCTTTCATGATGTTTGTAGAAGAGGGTGGGTGGTGGGGAAATGGGGGTGGATGTCAGATTCTTGTCTATCAAATGATGGCCTGCTTCCATTGATCCAAATCAATCAATATGACTCCACATCGGAGCTGCTAAAACTGATATGTCATAAATCGTCAGTGGCGCTACAGCCTGCTCCACCACATCCTTCCATTCGGATTGATCCATGGCTTTCCACCTCCATGCGCGAACCCCCGACTGGTGTCAATCCTCCTCTACATCGTTGATCCATCTCAGCCTTGGGCGACCGGTGAGGCAGCTGCCCCTAGGTTTCTGCCTGTTTATCACTTTTGTGATATGTCATAAAGTTTATCATTTATTTTATTGGAAGACCACAAGGGCTCTACACACAAATTATTGACATTAATTAATGAAATCTTGAAATGAATCCTTGAAATGGTGTGATCTTGTTGAAATTTCAACAAGATGATCTTCTGATGTAAATTATTAGACTTCATCCTCCTGGGAGAATGAGAAACAAAAGTATCTAGTCAAGAACAGCATTGCAAAAGGTTATTAAATAGTTGGTGTTATTTCAGCTCAAAGTGAATCCTGTAAAGGGTAAGAATAACAAAGTCTCATTTAAAATTGAGTTTTCAAGACAATAACTACACTGTAATATTTTCATTCAGACTACCGGCACTGTAAGTATTTTTACACTCCTTTTCGACAACGTCTTTTTATCGGTTTTAGGTTTTATCCATCATAGAGTTTATTTTTAATTTCAACCACTGCTCAGGCATATTATGCAAAGATGAGAAGGCATTTTTCAAGGTGAAGTGTTTGATGGAGAACTAAAACATATCTTTGACCATACATAAAATGCGTATAGAACTAAACCATCCTATCTTTGACCACACAAAAGACGCAGGTGTCATTTATATTTTGCTGCATCTGAAATTGAATGGAGTTTTCACTTCATGGGCAAATGACTGAGCCATTCAAAGATATGTCTCAAATTGAACCATCTGACTGAACCATTCAAAGATAAGTCTGAATTGAACCATCTGACTGAACCATTCAAAGATAAGTCTGAATTGAACCATTCAAAGATAAGTCTGAATTGAACCATCTGACTGAACCATTCAAAGATAAGTCTGAATTGAACCATCTGACTGAACCATTCAAAGATAAGTCTGAATTGAACCATCTGACTGAACCATTCAAAGATAAGTCTGAATTGAACCATCTGACTGAACCATTCAAAGATAAGTCTGAATTGAACCATCTGACTGAACCATTCAGAGATAAGTCTGAATTGAACCATCTGACTGAACCATTCAAAGATAAGTCTGAATCTGTCTGAGCCATTCAAAAATAAGTCTGAATTGAACAATCTGACCAAGCCATTCAAAGCTCTGAAAGGTCTGAATTGAATCAGGTATTCATTATCCCACTGATTTTTGTCTTTCTGATGGTCGGCTGGCTCATGCTTAAAACAATTTTCAATACAATGGATGGTAACATCAGTGCATGACGACATATGAAAGCAGTCAGGGAAGTACTCAGGCAGTCAGGGAAGCACTCAGGCAGTCAGTGAAGTACTCAGGCAGTCAGGGAAGTACTCAGGCAGTCGGGGAAGTACTCAGGCAGTCGGGGAAGTACTCAGGCAGTCGGGGAAGTACTCAGGCAGTCAGGGAAGCACTCAGGGAAGTACTCAGGCAGTCAGGGAAGCACTCAGGCAATCAGGGAAGCACTCAGGCAGTCAGGGAAGCACTCAGGCAGTCAGGGAAGCACTCAGGCAGTCAGGGATGTACTCAGGCAGTTAGGGAAGTACTCAAGCGCCCAGAAAAAAATCAGAGACTTGCTGCAGCTCCATGTATGCCTCTAACTGAACGTTATGTGCGTATGGAACTTGTTCTGGGGGGCAACAGGGCCATGCATGGGGGCAACAGGGCCATGCATGGGGGCAACAGGGCCATGCAAGCAACAGCTCCTCTCCCAGCAAAGCCAGGATTTAGGCACTCCCTCCCAAAAATTATGTATATAAATACACATATTTACCTGAAAAAATACAATTTTGGCGCCATCTGCATGATGACGACCGGGGCGCATCCCCCCTCACCTCCCTTTCGTGTGGTCTTGCGTAGCACCCTGCACTATCAATTACATTAGATCTGTTATGAAACCGACTCGTACGAGGTCTGTAGGGTCGACATCCCCCCTGTGACGCTTCTGACAAGACATGCATTAAATAATTTCTGAGTACAATAAAGAACCCCTGTGGACAGCACCCATCTTGAAAATTTGACAGAATGCTGAAAGCCCAAAACTTGCTAATCAGAGCTAAGTTGTGTGTCTTGCAAACCCAATATCACATAACTTGGTGTTGTTGTTGTTTTTTTTTTGTTTTTGTTTTTTTTTTTGGGGGGGGGGGGTTGGGGGGGAAATTTGAACTTTTAAAAAAAAATCAATAATTTGAAAAATGCTCGTAAGTTTTTCTTGTAAAAAAAAAAAAAAAATGGAAATGAAGCATCTACTTATTCATACTGGACCCAAAGACTAAGCAGCAAAGTATGATTTGATTCAGGGAGGGAATGGTCTCCGCTCAAAGTGTGCAAGCATTCTGACCAGCCATCTGCAGTGCACAGACAGACACACATTAAAAATAAATCTTATATTGTTATTAAAAAAGCCTAAAAATTATATGTCTATTTACACTTATATTTTTTAAAAAATAATTTAATTACCAGTCAATTTTTAAGATTAAAATTTTAATAGAGAAAACATGATTGTTGACGTCAACTAATCTAACCCCCCCCCCCTCCCCCATGTCAACAGTTGTCAAAAATCTCCAAACCCTCTAATTTTGTTGACGCATTTAATGGACTCCCCTAATGATGATATTATTTTCATATTTAATTGAATATGTCAAAGTACGGCTTAAAAAATAATATCTTAAAGGTATCCGTGTTCCCAATTGATGATTCTTTTACTGGATGTTCGTTTCCAGGGGGCTTATTTTTCATTTTTGACACTGGGTTATATAGCAGAAAGTAGTTTGGTAGATTTACTGAAAATAATTTTACCATACGTCCAAGGTTGACTGTGATACAAAACACTCTCTACATTACGCGGCTCTTTTGAGTTCACGACGCCTTCAAAATAGCTATCTGAATCTGCTCTCCTATTTGATAATATGAGATGTTCACCAAAATGGCCGCTGAAGACGATCCTGTTTATTGTTTATGTCGCTTGCCATACGATGAAACTCGCTTTATGATAGAATGTGACGTTTGTAAAGACTGGTTTCATGGAGGGTAAGCATGTGGATTATTATTATTTTTTTTTAAAATCTCAATTTTCGCATAAGACCGTTGCTTCTTATTTGTTTACAAAAGTTGAGGACACCAGGCCAGTGACTGCCCTGGCCCTGGTGACTGTTGACAGTTGATTACTCAGAATTACTTACTGATTCAGTGATTACTCCACTCCAGTTCCAGTCACTGCCAATTTGCCAGTCGCATATGTGAGCAACTCCAAAGACCAGTTGGGTTCCAAGGAGACCAACCATTGTTTAATTATTATTTTTAAAGTATTATTTAAACTTGTACTGGCCTACTACTGGTAAATGTTGAGGACGATGCCCGGGGTTTCCCATCATGGCCGCCATCTTTGTTGACATGATCCGTGAGAAGTTCACGGACCATGTCAACCAAGATGGCGGCCGAATAAAAAAAAGTAGTGCAAAGACACGTGTTGTGAAAAAGGGAACGGTTGGGGAGAATGCGTCTTATCAACTACTTACGGAAAGATAGAAAAAATAAGCAATTTTTCAAGAAAATTTTATTTTTAAAAAAACGAAAACACTCAAATATATAGAATTTTTTTTAAAGTGCGTTTCAAGAAAAATGTAAAATTTAAAGAAATTGCAAATTCTTTTTTCTGAAAAAGTGAAAAAAACAAAAACAATTTTTGGGTAATTTTTTAAAAATTGTAAAAAAACTATAAAAATTTGAAATTGAAAAAAAAAAATTTGTGTAAAATTTTAAATAAAACTAGCAAAAATTGATGGCAACCATCCCTAACCTGGACCCTAAACCTATCCCTAACCTGAACCCTAAACCTATCCCTAACACAAACCCTAAACCTATCCCTACCCTAACCTGAACCCTAAACCTATCCCTAACACAAACCCTAAACCTATCCCTACCCTAACCTGGACCCCAAACCTATCCCTAACCTGAACCCTAACCTGAACTCTAAACCTATCCCTAAACTGTACCCTAAACCTATCCCTAACCTGAACCCTAAACCTATCCCTAACCTGAACCCTAAACCTATCCCTAACCTGAACTCTAAACATATCCCTAACCTGAACCCTAAACCTAACCCTAACCTGAACCCTACACCTATCCCTAACCTGAACCTTAAACCTATCCCTAACCCAACCTGACCCCTAAAACTAACTCAAGCCCTCTAAAACTAGCCCTAAAGCTGCAAGTTAGAACATGTGGAATTTACACACTGTGGCCCAAAAAACTATGAAAATGAACAAAAGCAAGAAAAAATGGCGGAAAATAATTATTAAATAAAGAATTAATGAAAACCCAAATTACAGTTTCATGAAATACACTTTTACACACTTTATTTCAGGTTCCATGTTAAATAATATCCAGAAAATCAATAAAATACAAGGTCTGCTATGCAAAAGTTACCCAAAAGTCGTTGCAACAACAAGACCACAGTGACGTAATATTTAAGCACACCTTTCTATATCCACATAATTTTAAAGTACCCTATAAGAAAATTAATTTCTATACTTTTTATTAGTACTTTTAACGTTCTAACATTTCCACACTCTGAGCATGAATTTTAAAATCATAAAATTTAACTTTTCTTTTAATCTTCGTTAATTATTCACATGAAATCTTGTTCCAACCGGTTGTTAAAATATTTCTTCGCGGCACAAATTTTTAATAAACACGCAAATGACGTCATGGGTATGCTGACACTTCATCCAATCAAAATAAACAAAAGGGAAAGACTCCTGCACAATATTGAATAAACACGCAAATGACGTCATGGGCACGATTCTCAACAATAGCCAAACTGGTAGTATATTTTTCGCAGTTACCTCTTATTTGGTAAAGGTGCAATTAGGGGCATAGGTCATAAGGGGTGAATGCAATGAGAATGTTCCACGATTTTTCCCATGGCCGCCATCTTGGTTGCCACGACCTGTGAAAGGTCACGGGTCATGGCAACCAAGATGGCTGCAGTTTAAAAATAAAATAACTCACGTCTGCTAAAATTAGTAGGAATAAAACATTAAAATTTAATGAAAAAATGTCAGCGGGTACATAAATTTTGTGGTGAACGTAGCTACTTTATTGTATCCATCTAGATATTTGGCAAGAAGCGTCAATGACCTGCGATTGTTCCCTTTCCTCATGTAATTTAAAATAAATTGCGCGGTGAGCGTAGCCACTTTATCTTATCCCTCTAGATATGCGGCAAGAAGCGTCACCGACCTGCACTTGCTCCCTTTCCTCTTGTATTTTTTGCCAGCACACACAAAATAATTATAAAATAATAAAAAACCTAACTTACAGTTTCATAGATTAGTCATTATACACACTTTAGTTTATTTCAGGCTCCACCAAAAAAAATATTTTAAAAATTTCAGAAAATGAATAAATTACAATAGCGAATCCATTTTCAAATACTGCGGGAATATTAAAATATAATTACCCAAACAATGAAATTTTAAAATTATGATTAATCAATAAAATTTTAATTGAAAACATCCATTATCAGATTAAGAAAAATTTAACTCTAGTAACAAAAGCAAGGGGAGTGAATACAAAACCGAACCTTAACAAAAACATGTAAATGCATTCATGGTGCAATCTCTTTGCATTGACCGGCATAGGTTTTGCCAAGACTAGAGTTGTCTCACCCTAAGTGACTGACAGTGTTGTCACTTTGGGGAATACCAACAACTGACTTAGGGTTACAAGAACAAAAGTTGGACTTGAACGATAGGTATATGTAGGGTAACATTCCCGTTCTTCAATCAGCATTGTAACATAAACTTAATCCGGCGATCGATACCGTTAATATGAAATATGTTAAAATGAAATTTTAGGTAAATTTATGTTCTCTGCGCCACTCATTTCCCAAGTGATTTTTCACACTGCCGCCCGCTTTGTTACTATGAAAGCAGCATAGCAACAAATATGGCGGCTGAAGGGAAAAAAGGAGAAAAAAAATATTCTGTAGTGCAAATGTAGGTCTTATAGAAATAGAGAAGGAAAAGGGAGAGAATGTGTTGTTTTAGCTACTTACAGAGAGGAATGTTTTAGCTACTTACAGAGATAAATGAAAATAAGGAATGTGGGTAAGAAAAACATTGAAATAAAGATTTTTTTTTAAAACTTGCATTGCATAAAAAATATAACATTAAAGAAACTAAATTAACCTAATAAATAATTGGAAAAAGTGAAAAATTCCAACATATTAGAAAAAAAGTTCAAAATTATCACCAAAAAAATAAAAATTTAATTAAATAATTTTTTGAGAAAAACCTACAACTCTACCTAACCTGAATGCTAAATTTACCCCTAAACTTAGCCCTTCCATAACTATAACTTGAGAGTAAATCTTCAAACCTAAAAACAGTGACCTAACGTGAACCCTAACACCATGTGTTTGTGTATTACAGTTACACACTGTACTGAGAAAATTGTAATTTGAAAATAATTAATTTTAAAATAATCAAAATAATGAAAACTCAACTAACAGTTTTATACACTTTTACATATTTTATAAATCCAAAAGATGTCAGAATACTCAAAATCCATTTTTCAAAAGGATCAGACGATCACACAGGCAAAATAGCCTCGTATAAAATAATTAACCACGCTGTGAAATAATAATTTTAAAAAGCCATCAATCTAAAACATTCTGTCGGTATATTAATATAAAAAAAAGAGAAGGTTTAACTCCAGTAACAATCTCCAACTAAACAAAGGGGAGAGAATCCTTTACAGTGTTGCATGAAGAATGTAAATGATCTAAAATTTCCCACTTTTCCAATGTTTTTTTTTAAATTAAAATTTAACTTACAAGGCTCAACAGTAATAAAAAAAGAAACTCATCCATGTTGAGAAGCCAAATTGACAACCATTTGGAAAAATGTGAGTAAGGCTGAAAATGCTGTCTCTAGATTGGCTGAAACATTCTTGACTCCGTAGAGCCACGTATCCTTATCATTTCAATCGACTGAAAAATGAAAGCAATTTAGGAAAAGGCCATCAGAAGCTGCAAGGAACAATTCATCAATTATGTGCACACTGAGGGGTAAGGGGATGATATGTGTTGTTTTTGAAGGGCTCTGCAGAATCTTTACGTTAATTTAAGCACAAATATACTGAATTCAGGTCCTTACATAGCAGATTTACATTTCAAATAAAGCCAAATGTCAGCTAAAATTCTGAATGGGAAATCAAATATTTCTAATAATTTTCAAAATTCATGATAATATTGGCGCAATGTTTTGTAATTATTGTAATAATGTGCTTGGTGGTTTCACCTGGATGGACACTGCAACAGTAATATTTAATAGCGTGTGTGTCTTCTGTGGCAGAGCCAAACAGTTGGGTGTTGGCTGCCTTTTTAAAGCTAGAACATTGTCGAATAAAAATGACATTACAAATATCGGTGGTTACCTTTTTATTTTTAAATGTGATGTTTTAGCATTGCACCCAGCCCAACCCACCTTTAACTTAATCAGGGTCAACATTTATATATCCCATAGGCTAACTATCAAAAAATAATTTAAAATTACATAATTGTCACTTTAGACATAACCTACATTAGAAAATACTGGTTTACCATTTCGAATATTTTTTTTATCGTCTTGTGCATCGTAATGATCTGGGTGGGGGCTCATAAAGCAGCTGTTACCACAAATGAATAATAGGTGGGTTGTCTTACCGGCTGTGGATCTGAGGACTAAACTGTTTCAAATGGCTTTTAAATCACATAATACAAATTTAATGTTACTGTGGCCTACATCTGTAGTCGGGGAACCAACATCTCTAAATTAGTAAAAGTCATTGAGAACCAGATAAGTCGATTTTAATTTTAAATGAATTAATCAAACAAAAATGTAAAATAGTATTTAAATGTAAATTCGGGGAGGGGGGGGGGGTGTAGGCTGGTAACCAACATCTCAAATTTAGTAAATGTCATTGAAGACCCGATAAGTGGATTTTATTTTTATTATCCTTGTAATTTCTAAATTTTTAAGTCATACATCAAACACAGATGTAAAAATGCAAATAGGGATGGGGGGGCAAGAAAGCTAGTGTACAGAGCTCAGTCTTTTGAATGCTGAACTATTTATCTGGAGGTTTATCTAGACATCCTCCATGACCTATATACTTTAAGTCAAACATCGCCATTTTTTTTCCAAAACAAAAAACTATCAACATGATCTCAAATGGTACACCTCCATGTATCTTTTGTTATTCACGGCACCATTCTAGTCTCTAAGTCTAAGGCAACAAGCAAGGGGAACGGAGAAAATAAAAAGCTCTTAAAATTTAAAAAAAAAAAGACAATTTGTCAGGAAACACTTATCATGTAATTTTGAATTTATAATTCAATTAATGGATGTGTCTAGTGGAAGAGTATTGTGAAATACGAGAACGGTCCTGATTTTAAATGTATGTTAATGTTGTCTAAGATCTACGACAAAATATTTTAGGTGTGTCAATATTCAAGAGCATCAAGCTGCAGATATAGAAATATATCACTGTCCCAACTGCGCTCCGAAGCACGGACCACTTGTTTGTAAGCTAATCTTTTTATTTCCTTTTTGTCTTTTCTTTCTTTAGACATGTTATCAAGTCAGCAAATATGTTTGTTTCACCTTATTTCCAAAAACAAATGTTTACATTTAAAAAACAAATTACATAGTGATTTAAATGTTACTTTGAAAAGAAATGAATTGTTTGTTCTTTTCAGTAAAAAACAGACGCAATTGGCATCGGCATGATTATTCAGAGGATGGCTCAAAACTTAAAAAGGTATGTTTTTAAAAGGAACAGTGTTAATCCAAGCGCCTGCTTATTTATGTTAGATATGCCGCTAATCTTCAAAGTGAGTTAAGGAAAGCTTATGTGTAGCAAAACTTCTTCTTCTTCTTCTATATCTTAAGGGCCCACGATCAATTTATTGATCATTTTGGCTCCTATGCATGTAGATGGGATTTGCAATGTTTCTGTTACTGGTGGTGATGAGGAAATCATGCACTAGGGGTTTGAATTTGAAAGATGGTTCCAGTCCCTGATTGTCTTGGGCAGGAATGAGCAGCTCCTATACTGGCTTCTTGCTGGTATGAGCCTGAATTGCCTGTCATGGCCTCGTCGCTGTCTATGGGGGAGAGGGACGACTTGATACTGTTAAAATCTATGTCATAGCTTCTGTTATATAAGCCTAGTGACATTTGAATAACAACTTCTGTTAAATCAGCTTAGTGACATTTGAATAACAACTTCTCTTATATAAGCTTAGTGACATTTGAATAACAACTTCTGTTATATAAGCTTTGTGACATTTGAATAACAACTTCTGTTATATGAGCCTAGTGACATTTGAATAACAACTTCTGATATATAAGCTTAGTGACACTTTAATAAAAGGTTCTGTTATATAAGCCTAGTGAAATTTGAATAACAACTTCTGTTATATAAGCTTAGTGACATTTGAATGAAAGATTCTGTTGTATAAGCAGAGCGACAGTTGAATAATGAAAATGAAACTAAAAAAGCAATTTTTAACCTAATTGCTTATCCCATACGTCACAAGTTTTATGGCTAATCTCAATTATAATTTTCTTATATTTCAGGCGGTGCAAACTGGAACAGTTGTGTTTATCAAAGAGCTGAAAAGCAGGTCTTTCCCCAGGTAAAAGCTGTTACCAGAGTCCATAGACAAAAGTTGCACGATTAAGGTGTTGTATTTTTTTAACACCTTTTGATTCTCAAAAATTTTACTTTCAGGGAAAAAAAAAAGGATAGCTTTTAAGTTTACAGTTAGCAGATTTAATGTTAAAAAATTCACGAACGGCTTTGGGTTTCTTTGGCATTTACTTATCAAAAGTATTATTTTTGTTACTTTAAATTTAATAGTGCTGATGAAATACCGATCAAACGACTTCATGGCAGTCAAATCACCGCTCAATATTTTGAGGAAGAGGGCTTTGATGTTCCCATTTTGTGTGAGAAAAAAGATGGGCTCGGCCTCACATTGCCTCCGCCTTCGATTTCAATTCAGGATATTGAGCAATTAGTAGGTCAGTTATTTAACAGTTAGCCTATAATTCTCAGTTTTTACAATTTTTTAAAAATTTACATAGTTTTCAAATAAGATTATTATAAGATTATTATTAGAATATGTTTTGTTTTTATAAATGATAAGTGCCCTTTGTCTTGTTTTTTAAAATAAAAATTCATTGATTTAGTTCAAATTGTCGGTAAACATTTTGTTCCTGTTGTACAGGCTCTATGAGAGAAATCGATGTGATTGATGTCGCACGACAAGATGACATAAAGATGCCCATGAGAGAGTGGACCGAATACTATAACAGTCCAAACAGAGACAAAATTCTTAATGTTATCAGCCTCGAGTTTTCAGGCACAAAGTAATTTCATTCATCATTTTCAAAAATATAGGATACCATGTGAAGTATCTTATTTGATTAAACTATGTAAGAAACCAAATGTTAAAGATGCTACAAATATCCTGTTTCGTATCACATCAAATATAATTTGTTAGAGAACATCTTTTGATGAAAAAAAAAGTTTGTTAGTTACTGTAGTGCTCAAGTTACTTAAATTTTCTTCCATTTGTACGTTTCACCTAAATATAGATATTTTTTCCACAGGCTAACAGAACATGTTGTTCCACCTAGCATAATTCGGCAAGTTAGCTGGGCGAGGAATGTCTGGCCTGAACAGCTTCCAGAGGACAGCACCTTAGTGCGCCCTGAGGTTCAGAAATACTGCCTGATGGGCGTCAAGGACAGTTTCACAGACTTTCACATTGACTTTGGAGGGACATCCGTATGGTACCATGTACTCAGGGTAAGCTGTGTAGTGGCTTGTAGAGGGTGGAGGGACATCCGTTTGGTACCATGTACTCATGGTTAGCTGTGTAGAGGCTTGTAGAGGGTGGAGGGACATCCGTGTGGTACCATGTACTCAGGGTAAACTGTGGAGAGGCTCGTAGAGGGTAGAGGGACATCCGTGTGGTACCATGTACTCAGGGTAAGCTGTGTAGTGGCTTGTAGAGGGTGGAGGGACATCCGTTTGGTACTATGTACTCAGGGTTAGCTGTGGAGAGGCTTGTGGAGGGACATCCGTGTGGTACCATGTACTCTGGGTAAGCTGTGGAGAGGCTTGTAGAGGGTGGAGGGACATCCGTTTGGTACTATGTACTCAGGGTTAGCTGTGGAGAGGCTTGTAGAGGGTGGAGGGACATCCGTGTGGTACCATGTACTCAGGGTAAGCTGTGTAGTGGCTTGTAGAGGGTGGAGGGACATCCGTGTGGTACCATGTACTCAGGGTAAGCTGTGTAGTGGCTTGTAGAGGATAGAGGGACATCCGTATGGTACCATGTACTCAGGGTAAGCTAGAGGCTTGTAGAGAGTGCTCCTAAAGTAAAAGTATCACTGGTCATGCTAACCATGTTTAAGTGAGTGCAATCGGCACTAAATTTTATTCAGCTTTTCCATTACTAGCACATGGCACAATAAGACAGGAAGCGTAGTCAATAGAAATAGTCATATTGCAAGTATGTGTATTAGAAGAAAAATTTATTATTATTATTAGTCATATTTGAAGTTGGAAGTTGAGACTATTACATTATTTAAATAATAAATGTAAAAATGTGGACGATTGTTCCCTGACTTTTGTCATTGTAAGAGTATGTTCTTTGTAGTGCATGGGAGGGTGAAGTTCAAGTTTGTCATTGTAAGAGTATGTTCTTTGTAGTGCATGGGAGGGTGAAGTTCAAGGTTGTCATTGTAAGAGTATGTTCTTTGTAGTGCATGGGAGGGTGAAGTTCAAGTTTGTCATTGTAAGAGTATGTTCTTTGTAGTGCATGGGAGGGTCAAGTTCAAGTTTGTCATTGTAAGAGTATGTTCTTTCTAGTGCATGGGAGGGTGAAGTTCAAGGTTGTCATTGTAAGAGTATGTTCTTTGTAGTGCATGGGAGGGTGAAGTTCAAGGTTGTCATTGGAAGAGTACGTTTTTTGTAGTGCATGGGAGGGTGAAGTTCAAGGTTGTCATTGTATGAGTACGTTCTTTGTAGTGCATGGGAGGGTGAAGTTCAAGGTTGTCATTGTAAGAGTATGTTCTTTGTAGTGCATGGGAGGGTGAAGTTCAAGTTTGTCATTGTAAGAGTACGTTCTTTGTCGTGCATGGGAGGGTGAAGTTCAAGGTTGTATCATCTCATATGAATTCTCTATCTCTTAGTTTCAACCTGGACTCAACTTTATTTCAGGGTGAAAAAGTGTTTTACCTGATTCGGCCGACCCAAGCCAACCTCATGCTTTACGAAACCTGGCTGTCTTCCTCCAACCAGAGTGAAATGTTTTTTGGTGATCAGGTAGGATGAATGGAAGAGATTTTGTGCTGGCTTCTCCTGCAGGATGCCCTAAGCAAGCCATTCAGTATGTTTGTTACAGGCAGACATCGATTTCTTAGTAGTAGAATTACTTTGAGTTCATCAAATTTTCATGTGACCATGACTAGGCTAGAACCAAAACTAAGACCATCGGTGAACGCTCCTTCTACTTCCATGCGCCCACGTTCTGGAACCAGCTCCCCTTCCACATCCGTCATTGTGAAACCTCGTCCACTTTTAAAAAGTCCCTTAAAACCCATCTGTTTAGGTCGGCCTATGACCTGTGATGCACCCTCCTTGCCCTGCCTCATTTTCTGTCTCGGGTTGATCCTGTAGTATAGGCCTAAACGTGCCAAAGTGTCCTCGTTTTATAGCCATTTTAATTGTTTCTATAGTATAGTAGTTACTATCCTAATGTCTCATTTTTATTTTAGTTAGTTTACATGTTTTTAATAATTGTAAAGCGCTTAGAGCTTTAAGGTAAGCGCTATATAAAAATGCCTAAATAAATAAATAAATAAATTACAATTTTAAAAAAAAATTGTTTTTAATAACAGGTTGATCACTGCTATCGCATGGTTGTGAAGCAAGGCCACACATTGTTCATACCCACTGGGTGGATACACGCCGTCTTTACTCCCATTGACTCTCTTGTGTTTGGAGGGAATTTTCTGCACAATTTCAACATCCCATTACAATTGCAGTAAATGTTTTGAGTTTTTTCTTGAAAAGTAAAAAAATTTATATGATAATTGTGTAACTGTAAATGTCATGTTGACACAAGTGCGGTGGAACACAGCTATAATAAGGCCATAATTAGGGTCCTTAAAATCAGATCTTATTGAAAACACTTGTTTTTTATTGTATCAACAAATTTAGATTAGGATGTTTAATCATTTTTGTCTTACGTTGCATAATCTCTTACACCCAGGTGTTATGAGATTGAAAGAAGTGTCAAAACCCCAGAGAAATATCTCTTTCCCTCGTATGAGACCATGAACTGGTATGCTGCTAAAAGCTTACTTGATATACTCAAAGGTAAGATTAAATGGAACAGTCTGTTGTTATATTTATATTTTTTATTTATTTATTTATTTATTTAGGCATTTTTGTATAGCGCTTACCTTACAGCTCTTAAGCGCTTTACAATTATTAAAAATATGTTAACTATTTAAACTGCTAAAGTAAAATACAAATGAAAAACCAGAGACACTAGAATAGTAACTACAATGTGAAAAATATCTTTTAATTGCAACACGAGACATTGAGGTCAATTAGCTTAATATTATTAATATTATTATTAATTTTTTTGTGTGGAAATTGTTA
Source organism: Lymnaea stagnalis (assembly GCA_964033795.1). Classification (NCBI taxonomy): domain Eukaryota; kingdom Metazoa; phylum Mollusca; class Gastropoda; family Lymnaeidae; genus Lymnaea; species Lymnaea stagnalis. The sequence goes on from CAXITT010000324.1 coordinate 742,084, forward strand.
TGGGAAATCAGGTGCCAAAAATATTCCCATCGAGCTCATTCAACTAAAAATGAACATCTTTTGCACTATGCCGATGGATCAAATACTCTAAAATCAGCTTCGTAAGTTTTTAGTCCAGCTAACCGAAGGTGCAACTTAAAATAAGAAATAAAATTCCTAGTATGCCCTTTGGGGACACGTCTCTCATATCTAACACTCATGTGCTTATGTATGTGTACGTTCAATGTCTACTCTTGTTTGTGATACTCTCATCCAAAATATGGAGGATTTTGATTGCATTGCCATGTTTCAATGTCTGTAAATAAATTATGAGATACGGCCTGTCATGATATGTCAACATTATTTAGTGTTTAGAGCAGTATTTTGTCACAGATTTCAAATACGTCATTAAAAATTATTGTTTGGCAACGGCTAGTAAATTTAAACTTTCAAAACTTACATAACTTACATTTATAGATTACTCTTAAATGTATAGCTTACATGTAAATTTATAGATTACACAGAGGAGGGGAAACGACCCCCAGAGTATTTTGTGGCAGGAGCCAGAGCTCTGTCTGTCAGTCTTAAGTCATGGACTCAAAGGAAAGATGTAAGTATTTCTGATCACCCGTAGTTTTACAAAAAGTTAGTACAATTAAGTTTCTTAAAACTACAGAAATTGGTCCATTGAAGTAATTAAAGTTCAAACTGAAATTTTATAATGTCAAACTTATATCAGAAATGAAAATATTTTTGTTTAAAACCCACATTGTTACATAATCCCTACTCTGTACTTCTGCTAGACAATCCCTTCCTTTTGAAATTCTGCTATATAATCCCTTCCTTTTGTAATTCTGCTATAGAATCCCTACCTTCTATAATTCTGCTATACAATTCCTTCCTCCTGTAATTCTGCTATACAATTCCTTCCTCCTATAATTCTGCTATATAATCCCTTCCTCCTATAATTCTGCTATACAATCCCTTCCTTCTATAATTCTGCTATACTTTCCCTTCCTTCTATAATTCTGCTATACAATCCCTTCCTTCTATAATTCTGCTATACAATCCCTTCCTTCTATAATTCTGCTATATAATAATAATAATAATTAATGGTCTTTTATAGCGTCTTCTATAATTCTGCTATACTTTCCCTTCCTTCTATAATTCTGCTATATAATCCCCTTCTCTTTACAATTCTGGATGTTTGTCTCAGTAGACCAGTCTCACAAAGTGAGATGCTCAAAATGATTTATAATTGTGATTTTTATATAGGCTACATAACTTTCATTTGTGCATCAACCTCTAGGCTTAAAATATTGTTTAGATATTTTTTGAAAGAATTAAAATTATTGCGAGCACTTGGGACGTTTTCCCCATGGGGAGGATTAACTTTCTAGTCTCATCAATTCTTGTTTTGCTATTGATTTGTTATCTTTCTGTCAGGTCTTTGGTTATTTAAATGGATGCAATCTTAGGATCATTACGGGCAGACAGCCCATTATTAATGTTAAAATCATGCTTTAAACTTTTTGAAATGGGATGGTGAAGAGTTCATATTCTTCTGGGGAATATTATGAAAGATTATTCAAATAAAAGTCACTACTTAGTTGAATGTTGGCTTTTCATAAGTGATTAAATCTCAGGGCTAAGCCTGAATGATTAATTCTCAGGGCTAAGTATGAATTATTATGTCTCGGGCTTTGCATGAATGATTAAGTCTCATATTTAGTTATGAATGATTAAGTCTCATATCTAAGTGTGAATGTTTAAGTCTCAGAGCTAAGTATCAATGATTATGCCTCATAGCTCAGTATGAATGATTATATCTCAGAGCTAAGTATAAATAATTATATCTCAGAGCTAAGTATGAACGATTAAGTCTCAGAGCTAAGTATGAACGATTAAGTCTCAGAGCTAAGTATGAACGATTAAGTCTCAGAGCTAAGTATAAACGATTAAGTCTCAGAGCTAAGTATGAACGATTAAGTCTCAGAGCTAAGTATGAACGATTAAGTCTCAGAGCTAAGTATGAACGATTAAGTCTCAGAGCTAAGTATGAACGATTAAGTCTCAGAGCTAAGTAAAATGATCAAAGTGAAAGTGGTATACTCATTCCTTTTTCAATGCAGTGCACATAATCATTGTTTGGACTGGTATATTTTAATTTTCATTTCATCATTTAAAATTATTGAAAGTTTTGTTTAAAAAAACAACACCATTTCTTCAGTAGTTATTCAACTCAAGCACATTGCCTGTCTTTTCAAATAGGATGAGGAGAGAAATAGTGAATCAAGTGGTTTCTGTGCCATTTAAACCTGTTGCTATTAAACAAATATTTTTTTTTTATATCCCTTTCCCAATTTCAGCTCACCAGCAAATTTGTTGTGAGTGCAACATTGTATCATTTGCATCCTTCATGCCATGTTCCCCTAGCAATAAACTGGTGTCATGTTTTTGTCTTGAATTTGCTTTTTTTAGAATAATTATCATTTCTTAAAAGCTTCATGGATTGTTATCTAGATTCTAGTAGTAGGTCAGTGGTTAGATGCATTGACGGGACAGCTGACAACAGTAGGTCTGTGGTTAGATGCATTGACGGGACAGCTGACAACAGTAGGTCAGTGGTTAGATGCATTGACGGGACAGCTGACAACAGTAGGTCAGTGGTTAAATGCATTGACGGGACAGCTGACAATAGTAGGTCAGTGGTTAGATGCATTGACGGGACAGCTGACAAAAGTAGATGCATTGACATGATAGCTGACAATAGTAGGTTTATTTGTCAGATGCATGGACATAATAGCTGACAATAGTAAGTTCAGTTGTCAGATGCATTGACGGGATAGCTGACAACTGTAGGTTCAGTGACCAGATGCATGGACGTAATAGCTGACAGTAGTAGGTTCAGTTGTCAGCTATCCTGTCAAAGCATCTGACAACTGTAGGTTCAGTGGTCTTGATGAGATAGCTGACAATAGTCAAAGTCAATATTCTTTGGGAAATGAAAATTTGCACAAGATTTAAAACTAACTTTTTTTGTGTGGCTCATTTGTACTTCATAATTTCGGGGGGGGGGGGGGGTTGTTACATTTTGCAGGGGTTTTACTCTCTAAGCTATTTTAGGGAAGTTAAGATTAGCTTCCCTGGGAACTGCTCCGACAGTTTAGTGACTTAACAATTAAGAACAAGAAAATTAAAAAAATGTTCAATCCTTAATTTATTGACTTGAAACATTGACTCGGTTCTTGACTCGGTACTGTAGTTGAACAGAAACTTGACTAGATGGGTTCTTGACTCGGTACTGTAGTTGAACAGAAACTTTACTGGATGGGTTCTTGACTCGGTACTGTAGTTGTACAGAAACTTGACTGGATGGGTTCTTGACTCGGTACTGTAGTTGAACAGAAACTTAACTGGATGGGTTCTTGACTCGGTACTGTAGTTGAACAGAAACTTGACTGGATGGGTTCTTGCCTCGGTACTGTAGTTGAACAGAAACTTGACTTGATGGGTTCTTTCACCTTGAAAATACCAAATAAAGTATAGTGGGAGTTAACGCCTCCGCAACAGTGCAGGAAGTATAAAGCGCTAGCTGTTTCAAACCTGGAAATGAGACGTACGAAACAGAAAGAGATACGTTTTTTCTAACGTATTGCGTAGAGCTTCTCAGGCTGTTCAACCATGTTAATTTAATCGTGCGGGCCAGCGGTTCCCAACCTTTTTTTTCTCTTCCGTACACCATGACTAGACTTTTCATATATGAGTATAAGCAGCAGATAAAGCTAATGACAATTATTGGCATTTTTTTCTGTTTGAAAGTTATTTCAGTTTCTTCAACTCACAAAGGACGTAGCCAAATCCAATCTCAAAAATAAACATTGCAACTGTATTTGGCGGTGAAACAAGAAACAAATCAATAAAAACCATCTTCGGATTTCATAGAACGAGACAGTGTTTTCATTATTAGGATGATTTCAAAAAGAGTTTTGTGGACAAGATTTGTTGTTAACATATCTCTAAATGGTGAAATAAAGCTTCCCGCAAATGAACAGGTGTAAAAAACCCAACCTTTTAGGCCCTTTTCCCCCAGTTATCAATATCATTTTTGCATACCCAAAACGGCCCGCTGTGTTCCCCCAGGGATACCCGCAACGCAAGTTGAGAACTGCTGGTACAGGCCTAATGTGGTGGTGTATAGTCACACATAAATCAGTTTACGACTGATTCGTGATGAAGTATCATTTAGCACCGTCGCAGTTGTGGTCTGTCTAGATTTTCAGATGACCTGAACAACGAACAAATGCTTTCTTTTCTGACCTGAATTATACTTTTGCTTTTTTCATTCTCTGGTCATTAAATGCAATTATGTGGTGACTTGTGTTTGTTTTAGTGAACGGGATGCTCACTGTTGGCGAACTCATGCAGCTTACTGTTATAATGTGCTTTACAACTAGTGTCACATTGTGTCTGGTGATTAATACTAACTGTAGGCTCTGTACGCGGGATCGGGGGAATGAGCAATTCATCAAATGCCTATCTCAAGAAGAGACCTCAATGTGTGTTGTTTTTCTATGAAGTAAAAATAAAAAGTTTTAAAAAAAAATATTTAAAAAAAAAAAGAAAAAAAAAAAAAAAAAAGCCAGAGCTGATTGGTCACAAAAAAAAGAAAAAAAAGGGGGAATGAGCAATTCATAAAATGCCTATCTCAAGAAGAGACCTCAATGTGTGTTGTTTTTCTATGAAGTAAAAAAAAAAAGTTTTAAAAAAAAATATTTAAAAAAAAAAAGAAAAAAAAAAAAAAAACAGCCAGTGCTGATTGGTCACAATCAAATGTTAAACACGGCTGTCTATAGTAGTGGAATATGTTTAGTTTGCTAAACACTGCTGTCTATAGTAGTGGAATATGTTTAGTTTGCTAAACACGGCTGTCTATAGTAGTGGAATATGCTTAGTTTGCTAAACACGGCTGTCTATAGTAGTGGAATATGTTTAGTTTGCTAAACACGGCTGTCTATAGTAGTGGAATATGTTTAGTTTGCTAAACACTGCTGTCTATAGTAGTGGAATATGCTTAGTTTGCTAAACACTGCTGTCTATAGTAGTGGAATATGTTTAGTTTGCTATCGGTTGTCCTTCATACTAAAATATTCTTGAGTCATCTTAACCGGCTTGTGAACTTAGACCCTCCAGTCGGTGATGTTTTGTTTCATTGCGTGTTTGTGTAAACTTTTGTGATGGCTCCAATCACGCGTAGTTGTATTTGTACTTGGTTTCATAACACTTGAAAGTAACCCTTGTCACATTGTCAAATATTGTAATTGATGAATATATTTTTAGTGGTCTTAAATATTTTTGTTGTTGTTGTTGGTCAAACTAAGGTTTCACTATCCAATGGCTCTTACATACAGTAAGCCTTCAAAATAACTTGTCTATCTATATTCATCATTACAGTTACTTTAGGCTGTCCATCAACTTCATCATTACAGTTACTTTAGGCTGTCCATCAACTTCATCATTACAGTTAGTTTAGGCTGTCCATTAACCAAAATTTATTTATCTTTCAGTAACCTGAATAATTTTTTTGCTTAAAATTATTGCATGATTGGTAGGCCAGTTTGTCACAACCCCCCCCCCCCCCCCCTAAATTGCTTTATTCGCTTGAATTTTCTACTGGAATTATCTTCTGAATGAAAAGTCCAAAACTTTATCTTACTAACAAAATATTGGGATGAATTAACTTATTTTAAAAGCATATTCCCTCCTTTCATTAATAGTTATCATTTTTATTCCTGTGTAAAGGCTGCATGTTTTTATGTTCTCCCCTTTTTAATCTTAGTGAGATGGCTTTTTCTTAAAATATGGAAGCTTTAAATGATCTGTTATGACTTCAAAGGCAACAACATTTATAAAAATTACTAACTGGTTTCACAAATTTTTAGCAACAAATTTTGTTGATATAAATAAAATTAATTTTTGTGACCAAATTATAAAATGGACTTAATTTGCATAAATATAATTGTGTGACATAACGGAAAGAGCTTTACCTTTACTTATTAAGACTATAAATTATCATAAAACATTTCTTCACATGTTAATATCTTGTGAATTGTTGCGTAAAAACCATTAGAATAGCTAACATTTAAACATTCATATTGATATAGACTCAAATAATGCAGTCTCAGAGGTGATGAAATGGGGGGGGGAACGGGGGGGGGCGATGTTTGACCTCGGGGGGGGGGGGGGGGGGGGCGCTTATTATATTTATAACTAATCAAATTATTTACAGATTTTCAATAAAACTGTATCTTATTTTTAAAAATAGAAGTACTTCTATTATAACATTCAGGTGCTTGCTTATTACGGTGTTTTGGCAGGACAGGTGAGGTGTTATTCGTTTATTGGTGGTGACCAGGCCATTCTGGGTTGTGTACTACTTGTGTTGTTCTACTTGCAGTATGCCAAAGTGGGAAAGCAGGATGCAGCAGACTACATCCAGTACGGTCAAGTGCTTAAAGAACTACAGAAAGAGCTGAAGAAAATTGACAACACGGTAGCCATTTGCATTTTTAAAAACAGTTTGGCTGATTTAAAATTACAGCTTTTTTTTTTTTTTGTTTGTCAATTTTAAATCCTAAATCAATTGGGCCGCTGTCCTCTGGTTTTTGTATTTTAGGCTTTTTTACCCACAGTTCCCCCCCCCTTTAAGAATAGCCGGCGCGAACTTAACCAAGGTCAAGTGCTTAAAGAACTACAGAAAGAGCTGAAGAAAATTGACAACACGGTAGCCATTTGCATTTTTAAAAACAGTTTGGCTGATTTAAAATTACAGCTTTTTTTTTTTTGTTTGTCAATTTTAAATCCTAAATCAATTGGGCCGCTGTCCTCTGATTTTAGTATTTGAGGCTTTTTTACCCACAGTTCCCCCCCCCTTTAAGAATAGCCGGCGCTAACTTAACCAATGTGTCCATTCTACCCAGCCGTTTAGGCTACCATTACCATCAGCTTCTAACCATCCATCATGACGGCATCTTCTTAAAAGAAAAACTTTGTCAACAGAGGCAAAGTCCTAAGAAAAGGGATCAGACGAAAGCCAAAACTGCCAGCCCTAAAAAGCAGGAGTCCAAGAAGAAGGCGCCCAAGAGTCCCAAGAAGGTCAAAGGTCTGGACGTCCTCGACCAGCACACCAAGGAAAGCCTTAAATCAGCCGGAAGTGTCCTTGAACAGCAGACGACCGACACGGCGAAACTGGCCGCCGACAGGGAACAAAGAAAGAAAATTTACAACTTTGAGGTAAACATTTGTTGGAACACTTGATGAGAGTGGCACAGGTGGGCGGGGTGTTTTGGGTTTTTTAAAAAGTGGTTACTAAGGTTTTCAGGCTGAAAAGAAAATGAACTCATTGAGATGTGTGTGAATTTTTTTTAAAAGTTTTAACTATTTGGCCACTGAACTGAAGCTACATGGAAAATAAAGGAAACTTAATGAGGAGCTGCCGCACCAAGCCTTTAATCCTAATGTACATTGTATCTTATGGTCAGTGGAAAGTTAACTGAAAGTTTTTCACACAAATATGTACTTAAAAATAATTAATTTTGCTTAACTTCTAACGCTTACACTTGAGCGTACGTTTGATAGCAACATTGATTATTAATTAACTTCTAAAGCTTACGTATTAGCCTAAGTTGGATAGCAACATTGTTTTTGTATTCCCTGTTTCTGACATTTTGTGTATATATATATATATATATATATATATATATAATATATATATCTTTATATGATAACACATTGTTTTATTCATTATTTTGGAAATGCATTGGAGATTTTCCCTGTTTCTGGAGTTGATGTTGTGGCAAAGTAAGAACTAGATGAGCCGGCGTTTCATTTTGGTCTACAAAGCCATGTCTAGCAATGTCTTTTTAGACCACTGATAGAACTATGTGTACAGAAATGTTTGATTTAAACCCCAATTGTCCTGTCTTTAAATTTGAGCAAGACACAATTCCAGTGACATTTGATGACTAAAAACATAATATAGACTGACAGCACGGCTTCATAGAAACAGTTCATTTGTTAACCGGGGCCGTAATTGTTCACAAGCCTTTGGCTTTAGGCTGCCTACAATAGCTGAACCATTGGATCTCTGTATTATTTGGATCATAAAATTATTTTTTTGATGTTTATAAAACCGTTTTTGTCAAAGAAGGTTGTGTCCAGCTGTTTCATGTCAAAGAAGGTTGTGTCCAGCTGTTCTGGTCAAAGAAGGTTGTGTCCAGCTGTTCTTGTCAAAGAAGGTTGTGTCCAGCTGTTCTTGTCAAGGAAGGTTGTGTCCAGCTGTTCTTGTCAAAGAAGGTTGTGTCCAACTGTTGAGATGGGTGACACTTTAAAAAAAGCTGTTAACTTGCACATAGACCAAAGTGAATTGGGTAGCCAGAGTGACACACACGGTCTGTGTATAATAACCTGCTTGATTTATCGGCGTTTAGGATGACGATGAAGATATTTCCGTGAGCCTGAAAGTCAGAATCCCCAAAGCCGGGGCCTACGTCGCTGAAGGAGAGGAGAGCGGCAAGGATACTGGTCAAGAAATAAAGAGCGAAGGAAAAATCCATTTAGAGAAGAAACTTAAGCAAGAGGAAACCAAAGAAGTGCGGGCCAAGAACACTAACTCAGGTCTCAACAAGAAGGTCAAGATGAAAAAGAGTAAGGAGAAAGTTGAACCCGATGAAAAACTGGAACCAGTCAAGTCAGAGACAAACGATTCCATCAAAGAAATTCCTCAGTGCCTCAAATTTAAGTTGTCCAACGGCAAGATGGTTAGGTAAGTGTTTTGGTCAAGAAACTTGAACTGGCTTGCCTCTAAGTTAAGAGCATTTGTAACACTTCCATGAAAACCAATAATGTATAAATATTACAGCCTCTGGACCACTCAGTTCTTGCTTTCATATTTATAAGTTGGGAAACGTTATGTTGACAAAGGTATTTTGACAAGTTGATCATGCATAGCATAGTCTGAACATTTCAAAACTAGTTTAAAATAAAAAATTTTTAAAAAGTTTTTCCCTTGGCTTTATGAAATAGAAATTGTTGAAGAATATGTTTTCAATTTTTAGCACCGACAGAAAGAAAAAAAGTAAAAAGCTGAATCTCAAGCAGTTTCTGCTGTTAGGTCCTGAATCTACGAGCCTACCTGAAACTCCGTCAGACGGCAAAGATAAAGAGAAAATTGTTAAAGGAACCAAAGCTGACTCTTTAAAAACAGTTCCTGAAAAGTTAAAGGGCATTAAGAAAGAGGATGACAGCGGCAAAAGACACGAAAAATCGTCAAAGAAATCTGAGAAAGTGAAATCGTCAACTACGAAGGAGAACATTAAATCTGAGAAAAAAGTGAAGACGAAAGGGTCTGAGGAAAAGATGAAATCGAAAAGAAAGGAGAAAAAGTTGATACAACCTGTTGAAAAGGGCAGTGACAGCGACAGTGACCATCTGGTTGTGGATGAGAGGCCCAAGAAAGCTCCAGCGCAGAAGACGACGTCAGCCACTAAACCAGCCTCACTCAAACGGAAGCTTCCCTTGGAGAACATATCAACAGGTAGTCAAACATATCATCAGGTAGTCTAACATATCAACAGGTAGTCAAACATATCATCAGGTATTCAAACATATCAACAGGTAGTCAAACATATCAACAGGTAGTCAAACATATCAACAGGTAGTCAAACATATCAACAGGTAGTCAAACATATCAATCAACAGGTAGTCCAACATAAATCATCAGGGAGTCCAACATATTATCAGGTAGTGAAACATATCAAAAGGTAGTCAAACATATCATCAGGTAGTCAAACATATCAAAAGGTAGTCAAACATATCATCAGGTAGTCAAACATATCAAAAGGTAGTCAAACATATCAAAAGGTAGTCAAACATATCATCAGGTAGTCAAACATATCATCAGGTAGTCAAACATATCAAAAGGTAGTCAAACATATCATCAGGTAGTCAAACATATCAACAGGTAGTCAAACATATCAACAGGTAGTCAAACATATCAACAGGTAGTCCAACATAAATCATCAGGGAGTCCAACATATCAGGTAGTCTAACATATCATCAGGTAGTCCAACATATCAACAGGTAGTCAAACATATCATCAGGTAGTCCAATATATCATCAGGTAGTCAAACATATCAACAGGTAGTCAAACATATCATCAGGTAGTCAAACATATCAAAAGGTAGTCAAACATATCAACAGGTAGTCCAACATAAATCATCAGGGAGTCCAACATATCAGGTAGTCTAACATATCATCAGGTAGTCCAACATATCAACAGGTAGTCAAACATATCATCAGGTAGTCCAATATATCATCAGGTAGTCAAACATATCAACAGGTAGTCAAACATGTCATCAGGTAGTCAAACATATCAACAGGTAGTCCAACATAAATCATCAGGGAGTCCAACATATCATCAGGTAGTCCAATATATCATCAGGTAGTCAAACATATCAACAGGTAGTCAAACATGTCATCAGGTAGTCAAACATATCAACAGGTAGTCCAACATATCAACAGGTAGTCAAACATATCAAAAGGTAGTCCAACATATCATCAGGTAGTCCAACATATCAACAGGTAGTCAAACATATCATCAGGTAGTCAAATATATCATCAGGTAGTCCAACATTCATATCATCAGGTAGCCCAATATATCATCAGGTAGTCCAATATATCATCAGGTAGTCAACATATCATCAGGTAGTCCAACATTCATATCATCAGGTAGTCCAATATATCATCAGGTAGTCAAACATATCAACAGGTAGTCAAACATGTCATCAGGTAGTCAAACATATCATCAGGTAGTCAAACATATCATCAGGTAGTCCAATATATCATCAGGTAGTCAACATATCATCAGGTAGTCAAACATATTATCAGGTAGTCCAATATATCATCAGGGAGTCCAACATATCAGGTAGTCTAACATATCATCAGGTAGTCCAACATATCAACAGGTAGTCAAACATATCATCAGGTAGTCCAATATATCATCAGGTAGTCAAACATATCATCAGGTAGTCAAACATATCAACAGGTAGTCAAACATATCATCAGGTAGTCAAACATATCATCAGGTAGTCCAACATATCAACAGGTAGTCCAATATATCATCAGGTAGTCAAACATATCAACAGGTAGTCAAACATATCATCAGGTAGTCAAACATATTATCAGGTAGTCCAACATATCATCAGGTAGTCCAATATATCATCAGGTAGTCAAACATATCAACAGGTAGTCCAACATGTCATCAGGTAGTCTTTGTCTCTTAAGCTTTTACCCCTCTGACATTAAAATGTTAGTCCACACTTTTATAATAACTTTATCTCTGTTGGCAGCCGTCCCTCGTGTTCAATTTTCTTTTTTTAAAAAGCATCTTCTATTTCTATGCTTTGCAAACATATTACTACATACAACAAAAAATGGTTTTAATGAAGTCTTAATTATAGTCTCCCATGGTCTTCTTTGAAATTTATGTACATCACCATCATACCAATGCAACATTGATCAGTCAAACAGTTGTCTACATCACCATCATACCAATGCAACATTGATCAATCAAACAGTTGGGTCACATAAATGATTCTCACAGGGAACTCATCTCCGTCATTGTTTAGTGCATATGTCTGCATCCTTTATCGTGGATGTGTTTTTAATTATAAAAATCATTAAGCGTCTCTGACTGATCCTCAAAAACTGATTTATCGACATACATAGTTTTTGTTAAACTTTTCTAGTTCCCGCTCCCTAGAGAAAACAAAAAAAAATAAAATAATTGAAAATTTAAGACAATAATTCAATAGACCTGCTTTATTATTTTTTTTTATTTTAATAAATATTTGGGATTGTCTTTGTACCAAATGTATTATAATTTGTTACATATTTGTAAATTTCTATATTTTCAACAAGTGTTTTAAAAAAAATTTATGGCCGACTGTACTTCATTTAATACCTTCTTAAAGATTTAAAAAAAAAATAAATAAGAGATCACTCTATGAAAGAAAAAGTTGGGGATATATTATTTTGTAGGATAAGCTAATGGTCATAAATTGTTCTAATATGTTGTCCTAAGTTTCAGACTAGTTTTATGAGAATTTTCACAGTAAAGATATTTTAGGTAAACTTCAGTTTGGCAATTGTCATTTTGACAGATCCTGCTGCTACGGATGACGCCAGCTCCAAAGTCGACATGGACTCTATACGAGGGGGGCTGAATGGAAGTATCAGTGACATTCTAACGGCTAGTGGTTATGGGGGAGATACAGATTTCAAAGTGGACACAAATACGAGGTTTGTGGTTTATGTGTTCGTATTCAGTTCCAGTTTCACGGATTTTTTAAAACAGAGTTTTTAATATGAATGTAGCTTGCGAACTTGCAAAAGTCATTTCTGTGAAAATTATTTGTCATTGATCTGCTCCAGATCTTAACACTACATGAAAGGCAATTTTTTCATTGGGGTCCGCTTAGGTTTGCTGACATTTAAATTGAAGTATCAAAAATGATATGCGACTGGCTTACAAACTTGTTTCAGTCAAGGGCGGCCGAGCGGTCTAAAGTGTCTCAAACCAAATAGCCGGTGGTCTGGAGGTCAATCCCCACCAAAGCCAACATCCCAAGCACCCCGGGAGGATGGGACTCGTTAGCCTTGGACGGCAACCCATCTAAGAGAAGGCAAACTCTGAATTTAAACCAGGAGCCAGAATGATTAACAAACTGATCGTGGGCCCCTCACATATAAGAAGAAAAAAAAGGAAGTAATAGAAGAATTCATTAAAAAAAAAAACGAAAATAAAAAAAATTGGGAAAACTTTGCAATGCTACCGTTTCCTATCGTTACTAGTGTAAGCCTATGACTATCTGCTCAGAAACCCGGCCGGCTTTTTATTGGATTAAATCTGAAAGTCCTAGTAAAGAAAATCTAGAAAATCCGTCACCTATTGGCATTCTTGAGAACGAATTGAGAACGCATTGAATGTAAACAAACGTTTCCTCGGCCAAGTAAAGGGCGTGCAGGAAAGACTTGACAACACATTTACACGGTGATGTCCATGTTAAGGTCATTACTGGCAGACAAGCCAGTGTTCTGGCAGACAAGCCAGTGTTGCAAAACATAGCTCTGTGTTGAAGTGAAAAACAAGCCCTACTCTCTACTAGAATATATACAACCCCTAATTTATGAAAGAAACAAATTCAAGAAATGTGTATGAATCTTGCTAAGTGTTTTAAGTACTTCAATGTTACAACATGATTGTAGCAAAACTTTTTTTTAAAGCATGTTTTTCCTCCACTTCATTTAAACTGACCCTTGTTTGATCTGTCCAGTGGTATGAGAGACGCTATAGCCGGCATGCTGACCATGAGCAGAATGGGGGACGGAGCCAGCGCCACGTCGGCACAGGTTAAACTGGAAGGCAAGGAGAACAAAAAAGAGAGAGTTGATGAAGAGGAGCAACTGATGGCCGACTGTTATCAGGATTCAGAGTTTGGTTAGTCTTGTGAACACGCTGTCAAATACAATTTTTTTTGTTTAGTAAAAGATGTCAGTGAGATGAGATCATTCTTTTTAGTTTAAAACACAAACAACTATTCCAATCAAAACAAGACATAACAATACAATTAAATATTATTATTATTATTATTATTAACGTGGTTTTATGTAGCATGCAACCCCAGTCTAGGGCTGGGCTCACCACGCTGTACATACAGTCTAGGGCTGGCTCACCACGCTGTACATACAATTTAACAAACATAAATTAATTGACATACATTAATTAAATAAAACAAAACAAATGTATATTTAAAACTATTTACAAAATGAGTTTCAGCTTAGTTTTCGTTGGATGACAAAACCTTTATATATATTATGAGATGTCTGCGTCGCATTTTACAAATTTGATGGCAGGACAAGGTGCCTAACACAGAGGTCTTGGAATATGCAAAAATGTATAGCATATTCTCTGCGGGAGGTGCCTTTGCTGGTTAGGTCATGTAAAAAGAACGAAGAAAGCTGCTGTATGGAGAGTTGGTAGAGATTTATGGATGTTAGCAAAAGGAGCATGAGGGAAGCCAACATAGAAATCAACTAATGGGAGATCATTACTGAGCAATGTTCCAGCTGGCGCATCGCAGTGTATAAAGGATTAAAAAAGGTAGATGTGTGAAACAAAGCTCTTGCAAAAAAAAAAAAGAACAATACAGAAGCCAAATCTAACCAGGAGTCAAGATTCTCCTGTGAGAAATGCAGCCAAGATTGCCACTCCAGGATCGGCCTATTGAGGCATTTGTTGAAGTATACATAGCAACTCCATCGTCTCACGAAGACGGAAGGATGCTATATATATATATATATATAAAACTAATATTAGGCCAATAATAATAATTTTGAAAAATTTCTTATCTTACCACACATTGGAAATATATAAAGCAGAAGTGAAATAGGCAGGTGGTTAAGAATGGGACGCTGCGCCAGCATAAATGAAAGCATTACAATTATTTTTGGGTTGACAAGGAGCAACAACCATGGAAATAGTATTTTAGAAATATTTAAAACTAAAACAGTTTATGTCTCAAGGTATTGACTGTCCAAATATGAAAATTAAGATTTTCCTCCATATAGATTCTTTCTGTTGTATTTTTGGAATGAAATAAGCCCTTAAATTCTAAATAAAATAAAGATAAAGCTTTTAAGTAGACTTTTAGTGTTGCTACGATTTCAGCAATTGCTTTAAATATTATTTGTACGTCTATTGATTGGATGTTTCTTGTTGTGATAAAAAAAAAATGATAATCTATGCTTGAAATATATGATAAATGTTAGAATGCTACTTAAATACTAGGATGCTACTAAAATTTTAAGATGCTTCTAAAATGCTAAGATGCTACTAAAATATTAAGATGCTACTAAAATGCTAGATGCTACTAAAATGTTAAGATGCCACTAAAATTCTAGGATGCTACTTTAATGTTAAGATGCTTGAAAATGCTAGGATGCTACTTGAATGTTAAGATGCTTTTAAAATGCTAGGATGATACTTAAATTTTAAGATGATACTAAAATGCTAAGATGCTACTTAAATGTTCAAATGCTACTAAAATGCTAAGATGCTACTTAAATGTTCAGATGCTACTAAAATGCTAGGATGCTACCTAAATGTTCGGATGCTACTAAAATGCTAGGATGCTACCTAAATGTTAGGATGCTACTAAAATACTAGGATGCTACTTAATTGTTAGGATGCTACTTAAATGTAATGATGCTACCCCTAAAGGGTGCATTTCATTTATGTAACACGTGTTTAAATTAAACCTTTATTTGTTTGTTTTAGTCTATCCATCTTTTGATCTATCTGATGACGAAGAAGAGTCTCTGTACAAGTCAAGGAAAAAGTCAGAAAAAGATGATAACTGGAATCCCAAAGGTTGGTAGGGATCAGGCAATAACTATCAGGGCTTATAAATGGACTCCTAAAAGTTGGTAGGGACCAGGCAATAACTACCAGGGCTTATAAATGGACTCCTAAAAGTTGGTAAGGACCAGGCAATAACTACCAGGGCTTATAAATGGACTCCTAAAAGTTGGTAGGGACCAGGCAATAACTACCAGGGCTTATAACTGGAATCCCAAAGGTTGGTAAGGACCAGTTATTACTGGAATCCTTAAGGTTGTTAGGGATCAGCCAATAACTACCAGGGCTTATAACTGGAATCCTAAAGGTTGGTAAGAACCAGGCAATAACTACCTAGGCTTATAACTGGAATCCTAAAGGTTGTTAGGGATCAGCCAATAACAACCAGGGCTTATTGTAAAACTGAATTTTAAGGTTGTTATTAAATCAGACATACTATTGTGTTGATCACATTCTTTCCTGGCAGTTTTCTCTTTCCTGACAATTATGTCCTTCTTTACGTGTCGCTTATTTTTTAAAGAAGATTTCCTCTTCCAACACTTCCAACATATTAAACTTTTGATTTAAGAAAGTTACCTTTGAGATCCTGTCAAGTCGTAACATGGTCATTTCAGATATCTGTGCTCTGTTTTTAAAAAATAATAATCAAGTAAAGTCGATTTTTATATGTATCCTGTGATGTTTTCAGCTCGAGTCAACTCTGTCGCTGTCAAGCAAGAAAGGGAGCACAGAGTCGGAGTTCAGAAAGAATCTGTTGCAAGCACCCTCGCATCTACAGCAGCCAAGCTTGCCGAAAACCCTCCTGTGAGTCCAGACTTCATTAGATTTATATTGATTGACATGACTAAAAAATGAAGTTACATTTCTTCACTCAGTCAAACAGCTGTGGGTTTTTGTTTAAATGCATATTTTTATTCTAACTGCTGTATGAACATTAAAGGGTTTTACTTTTCATAGACCAGTTAGAACAAAAAAAATATGTATTTAAATTTTTAAAAAAAAAACGCATATTTTTTTCTTTTTTTTTTCAAAAAGTTGTGCAGATTGAAAGAATATATTCATTGTCTAAAAAGAACTTTGAAAAAAATTGAGACATTTAGATCTTTAGCCTCCTCTGAGAGATGTGAGACTTGCTTGTTTCTTATATCTTGTTATGTTACATATCAAAAAACTTCAGCTACATTTGTCAATGGTGTTGAATTAAGTATTTTAATTTTGCCTGAAATTATTTTTGAGCAGTGTATGCTTTTCAGTCTCAGAACTCTTGTGGCATTTAAATGACATTTATAGACATCAGAGTTGTCTTGACAAAAAAAGTAGGCATTGAATGTCTTGTCAAGAGTTACTTTGAATGTCTTGTTGTCAAGAGTTACTTTGAATGTCTTGTTGTCAAGAGTTACTTTGAATGTCTTGTTGTCAAGAGTTACTTTGAATGTCTTGTTGTCAAGAGTTACTTTGAAGGGCACCACGTTTACAACATTAACTTTTAAATTTTGTTTGCTCCATTAAATTTTGAAACATTCAGCCAGCTCGATATGGCTTTGATTTGTAACACTTGCTTTGAGCATGGTTATCTTTGATTCCAGTAACTTTCTAGAACAAATGGAAAATTAGAACCCTCCAGAAAAGTAATTCTAGAAAATTGCATCACCTGATAGCATTCTATTGACCAGATAAAACGCATTCAAAGATAAACAATCTTTTTCCCAATCAAGGGAGGGGTGGGTAAAAAGGAGCGGTGCTACAAATTTAAATGGTGTCATCAATATAAAAAAAAAGTGGGGGGGGGTGGGGAGAAATGGTGGTGGCCACAACGTTACGTTGAAATGAAATGAGATCAAGACACATGCCACTACTGTACATTTGCAAGAAACTTGTGAATTTCTGTCAATAGTCAAATTTTATTTGCAATAGAAAGCAGAACCGGCATGGTGTCAAGTTGTGCAGTGAGAGTCAGATGCCTGGAACCTGAGCTGTCTAAAACTGTTAACTGATCAAGATGCCTGAATGAAATAGAAGATATAAAGCAACTTTTGTTTTAAACGTTTCGTCTGATGCTTCTTATAATAGTAATAGTTTAGAAATTACTAAAAAGCTGTCAATTGTCCCAACGTTCTTCTATAAAGTACATCAAAAATTTTTTAAAAAGTGACATCCATTTAATTTATATTGTTTGCGTTCAATGTTTTCAGACGGAGAGAAAGCTGTTAAAAAAAGTCCCCAAGGTGAAAGTGCCTGAAAAGAAAGAATTTGAAGTTGAGCCTCTGCCAGGTCCTTCTTCTGCCCTTGATGAACCAGGTAAGTCAGAGTTGAGCCTCTGCCAGGTCCTTCTTCTGCCCTTGATGAACCAGGTAAATCAGATGGTTTGAGATCATGGCATTTAAAATGATGGCATTGTTGGCAGTATTGCTCTACTTTCAAAACGGTTATAAAATTAAAAGAAAAAAAAAATGATTTACCCTTCTTAAGAATTGGAATTAATTTCATTTGTAAGACTTTGATACTTTTCTTTCAGTAAATGCATTCAGGCCGGGCATAAAAAGACCAGTTGACCCTTGTGCCAACACATCTGCTGTTAATGCTCCTAAAGGTAATCATGTTGACCAGGACTTTTCATGTAGATTTAAGTTTCATAAAAGGGTTGCCCCAATAACTTGACCGATTATCTATCCATTTTACTGACAGTTATTAATTATGTATAATGCTCAAAAATTACATGCTGTAATTAATTGAATAAATGAATTTTTCTTAATGGGAAAGAAATTCATTTTCCATTCATTGTCCATATACTTTGTCATTGCAAGTTTTAATTTGCTAACAGAATAAATCAAATGTCTATGCTTGTTCCAAACATAAGAGTTTTAATTTGCTAACAGAATACTTCAAATGTGTATGCTTGTTCCAAACATAAGAGTTTTAATTTGCTAACAGAATACATCAAATGTGTATGCTTGTTCCAAACATAAGAGTTTTAATTTGCTAACAGAATACATCAAATGTGTATACTTGTTCCAAACATAAGAGTTTTAATTTGCTAACAGAATACATCAAATGTGTATGCTTGTTCCAAACATAAGAGTTTTAATTTGCTAACAGAATACATCAAATGTGTATGCTTGTTCCAAACATAAGAGTTTTAATTTGCTAACAGAATACATCAAATGTGTATACTTGTTCCAAACATAAGAGTTTTAATTTGCTAACAGAATACATCAAATGTGTATGCTTGTTCCAAACATAAGAGTTTTAACTTGCTAACAGAATACATCAAATGTGTATGCTTGTTCCAAACATAAGAGTTTTAACTTGCTAACAGAATACATCAAATGTGTATGCTTGTTCCAAACATAAGAGTTTTAATTTGCTAACAGAATACATCAAATGTGTATGCTTGTTCCAAACATAAGAGTTTTAACTTGCTAACAGAATACATCAAATGTGTATGCTTGTTCCAAACATAAGAGTTTTAATTTGCTAACAGAATACATCAAATGTGTATGCTTGTTCCAAACATAAGAGTTTTAACTTGCTAACAGAATACATCAAATGTGTATGCTTGTTCCAAACATAAGAGTTTTAACTTGCTAACAGAATACATCAAATGTGTATGCTTGTTCCAAACATAAGAGTTTTAACTTGCTAACAGAATACATCAAATGTGTATGCTTGTTCCAAACATAAGAGTTTTAACTTGCTAACAGAATACATCAAATGTGTATGCTTGTTCCAAACATAAGAGTTTTAACTTGCTAACAGAATACATCAAATGTGTATGCTTGTTCCAAACATAAGAGTTTTAACTTGCTAACAGAATACATCAAATGTCTATGCTTGTTCCAAACATAAGAGTTTTAACTTGCTAACAGAATACATCAAATGTGTATGCTTGTTCCAAACATAAGAGTTTTAACTTGCTAACAGAATACATCAAATTTCTAATGCAAGATTTATTATTTATTTCACGCTTATTTGTTTATTGCAGCTAAGAAAGTCAAGAAAGGTTTGGCTACAGCTAAACAGCGCCTCGGCAAATTGCTTAAGATAAAGAAGATGGTGTTTTAATTTCAAGTGTCGTCTTCAAGGAGCATTGCAGAATCTGTAACTGTCTTGATCCAGCAAAGTAGAACACACATTAGATTTTGGCAGTGGGACTGGCTGCAACTGCTCTAGAAGACACACAATAATGTAACTAAGCTATCACTACCTTATCCCTTGACAAGATACTCCATAAATGATACTGATCCTTCATTGACTAGACACCAGAATCAATGACTACAGATACCACATGAACTACAGATACCAAATCAATGACTAGATACCACATCACTTTCTAGATCATTTCCTGGATACCACATAATTGACTAGATACCACATCACCTACATTATTGGCCAGAAAAAAATTGTGTAAATAACCTGAGTTTAATTCACTGTTGTATTTACTTTTGTTTATGAGTGGAGTTTGTTTTATTTGCATAGGAATGTATAATACATGAATGATTCAGTTGTGGAGAGCAGCTCTTAGTGTAGATATTTGAAAGCATGGTGCAAGCCACTTGTGCAGGCATGTCAAAGAACCCAGTCGACGACACATAGAAGCATTTATTCTTCTTGTGTAGGATGCATTATTTCTACAATAAAAATTATATAAATTATTATAAATAAATTATTTTAAATCTAGCCATTGTTACATATAAATAATGTTTAAAAAAAAAATTAAATTTAAATAATGCATAGTTATATGTAAAGATGGCTAGATTAAAAATAATATATATTGTCCCCAATACATTATTTTAAATCTAGCCCTTGTTAATATAAATAATGTATTTTTTTATAAATTATATTTTTATTTTAAGAGGATAAAGAATTGTTAAAAAATTTAATGTATGATGAGTGTCATTAATATACATGCATATTGTAGAGCAATGCATCTGTAAAATAAACATTTATAATATAATACATGATACAGGTTAAGGGGGGACAGGTAGTCAAAAGGCTACAATTTTAAATACATGACTAAGTCAGAATATTTTTTGCTACTCACATTGGAAAAGCAATCAAAACGTTTTAAAAAAATAAATGGGACTTCTGAATTATTTTTTTTTCTGCTATTGATGAGAAAATAGGGGTAAAATTGAGGAGAGGCTGTACCCCGAGTCCTGCTACGCTGAGTCCTCCTACGCTGAGTCCTCCTACGCTGAGTCCTGCTACCCCGAGTCCCGCTACCCCAAGTCCCGCTACCCCGAGTCCTGCTACCCCGAGTCCTTATTTGCAGTTTACTGTGCTCAGAGCTTTCTGCCAACATCAGAGGTTCTGATCTTATTTCGTGTTGGGACCTGCAACATACCATCTCAAAACTGAGTCATTTGCAGGTCTAGCCAATAGAGGGACCTGCAACATACCATCTCAAAACTGAGTTATTTGCAGGTCTAGCCAATAGAGACAGTCGTACTTATTAAGCACATCATTTCGCCGCGTGGTTTACACAAAAAAACTTCTCCCCCCCCCAGAAATGTATCATTTTCAGTTGATCTCTATTTATTTACTCTAGTTTTTTGGAGTAGTCTTTTTGGTGTGGATGTTTGATGATCATTCTTTCACTATCTGTTCATTTATGAACGCATCTGCTCATTTATGAACAGTCTTGATGTCTGTAAAAAAAAAAAAAAATCGATCAGTTATAAATAAGGGAAAAGATTAGTAAGTAGAACACTTTATAAAGCTAGATTTAGACAATAATAAGGGAGTATATTTGATGTATTTCTTATGCTTATATATATTTTGCTTGTGGTGTAACTGCTTCCATTTCCAGGTAGCCCGCAAAATATAATCCCCGATAACTACTTTAAATAATATATTTTTAAAATAACGCACCTGCATTTGGTGCGGAATATTTTATTTTTGGAAAATTAAATGGTCTCAATTTAAATATGGTGTAATAAATATTCTGTTCAAAAGTGGTTGGGACATCAGAATATTAATATAGTTCATGGGGGGGGGGGGGGGTGGTAGCAAAAATGCTAAAATTAGGATTGTTAAATGTGCGTTACCAGGGTTACTTG
This sequence comes from Lymnaea stagnalis, assembly GCA_964033795.1. Lineage (NCBI taxonomy): Eukaryota > Metazoa > Mollusca > Gastropoda > Lymnaeidae > Lymnaea > Lymnaea stagnalis. The sequence continues at coordinate 763,600 of CAXITT010000324.1, forward strand.
AGTTTGTATTTTGTCAAGTAACTTTAGTAGATGGGAAGTTCATGCATTGCTGTCGCCAATGTTTGGCGAGCTATAACTAGTCTAGAATAATTTCTGCACAATTGGTGCTAGTGTCATGAACAAAAATTGTAGAATGGAATAAATTTATTTTTCTTTAAAACTATCCAAAAATAAAACAAATGATCATATATATATATTTTTCTATGGGTACCATTGGGTAAGGGGGACAACTTTATAAAAGTATTTAATAAATTCCAGATGAATTGTTATTTTAAATATGAGTTTAGGAAAATGAAGAATATCAGTGGGCATAAAAATATTTAAATAATTTTTGTGTGGGCTAAGTGCATTTTAAAATGAGGAACTTAGATTGAGTTTCTCACTAAAATGAACCAATAGTCAGTACTAAAAACACTATGAGTATTTCTTTTAAAAAATCTTACTAATTCTTGAAAACCTTAGAAAATCCGTGGATCTGTGACTTCTTTCTTTGCTTAGTTAGGTTTACAGAATGTGAGCACATAGATTTTAGTAAGTGGGAAAGGATAGAGACGATAAAAATATACTTGAACATCTGGGGACAAAGCCGGGTACAAAACCAGGTACATAAGTGCTTGCAATAGCAACTTAATGGTGCTATATTGTTAAATATGATATTGCTCTTTAAAATTATGTTAATTTATTTTAGTTATTTGCAGAAGAAAAAAACAACATACATGCTTATAAGATCATAGATTTGAAAAGATTTCCGATGGCTCATTTAAATCTACGACACAATGAGAAAAAATTATTTGTTTGATTGAGAGTCTGGCTGGTTTGATATGTTGAGTGGTCTTATACATTTGAGTCTGTCGGAAAGTATTATTGTTAGTAGGAAACTGAACACAAACTCGCATGTGAGTTTTGCCTGCATAAAGTTATCTACAGTATGTTAATACTGTAGTTTATAAATAAACATCCTTACAGCCCTTAGCAATACAGAATAATTGACATGATATGTTATGTCTCATTGACCAATGGAGTGTCCTAAAAGTTGTTGCTTATAATGGTGAATGGTGTGCTCCAATAAGCAAAACTCACTTTTGTAACTGACCTATTTGTATTAGTGGCCTTTGTATTGAACAAGTTATAAAGTTCTACGTTTATCTTCAAGTCCCTTAATGTTCTATTGACCTTTTCAAAGTTTTTGTTTCGGAATTATGAACCCGTTGATTCCATTTACACATCAAAATCGGTCATTTCTTTTGCTGATGCTTCTGTGGGTGAGTAGAGTGGGTCCGATAAATTGACCCAGATTTACTCACAGCCCAGCCAACAAAACATTTAGATGCACACTTAGCTATTGATATAGTGACTGGCATGTTTAGGAGGAAGAAGTATGATGAAGTTGAGGGAGCTAGTGTGTCTTGTGTCATGGAAGGGGGGGGGGGGGAGCGGACAAAAAGTGAAGTATTTGCATAAATCTATCAGTTTGTGTACAGGCAGCACCATTTTAGAGTTGAATCAAGGCAGCATTGATGTTTGGCATTCTTATTCATTTTTTTTATTTCTACTTCATGTTGTTTATAGTAATTATAGCTCTTATGTTGTGATTGATTTGCATCTACTTGCTACCAAATGTTTTTGTTTTGTTTTTATTTTTACTTTCTTCCCATGAAATAGCTGTATAATATGTACAATTGTATATTTTGTTGTAACTTCTTGTACCAAGTTGTGATGATTGATGCAAGTGTGAACTGGTTTAATGAATGAGTGAACACAAGTTTTGAAGGTACAAACATGTTCAGTTAATTATGCATGATGAAGTTCCTGTAAGGGGCCATCCATACAGAACATATGCATTGAGGGGGGTCTTGTCGATTTTGGAGAATTTGTATATGCATGCTTATGGCAGGGGGGCTTGGCATAAAGTACGTACATTTATTTAGCAATCTTTAGTCCACCACGGGTTTAGGGGAAGTGTGTGGAAGGGGGGGGGAGGGTTAAAGTTTGGTACATGTATCCAATTTGTGTCACAAATTTGTGTCAAAGGAAGAGGGGGGGGGGGGGGGGGGGGTTTTGGGCGGGGGGAAAAAAATCTGCTGAAATAGTGTGACATCATTTATGAAATGCCATTTTTTATTTTCCACGTGACATCATTTATGAAATGCCATTTTGTATGTTCCATGTGACATCATTTATGAAATGCCATTTTGTATGTTCCACGTGACATCATTTATGAAATGCCATTTTGTATGTTCCACGTGACATCATTTATGAAATGCCATTTTGTATGTTCCACGTGACATCATTTATGAAATGCCATTTTGTATGTTCCACGTGACATCATTTATGAAATGCCATTTTGTATGTTCCACGTGACATCATTTATGAAATGCCATTTTGTATGTTCCACGTGACATCATTTATGAAATGCCATTTTGTATGTTCCACGTGACATCATTTATGAAATGCCATTTTGTATGTTCCACGTGACATCATTTATGAAATGCCATTTTGTATGTTCCACGTGACATCATTTATGAAATGCCATTTTGTATGTTCCACGTGACATCATTTATGAAATGCCATTTTGTATGTTCCACGTGACATCATTTATGAAATGCCATTTTGTATGTTCCACGTGACATCATTTATGAAATGCCATTTTGTATGTTCCACGTGACATCATTTATGAAATGCCATTTTGTATGTTCCACGNGTACGTATGCATGGAAAGAGAGTGTCTAAAAAAAAAGAATGTGTGCAATATGGGGGGTGGGGGGGGGCTTTATTTGCTTAGGTACTAAATGGATGGCTCCTTAGATTAATTAGGACATTGCTCCTGTACAAAATAATTTTTGAAGAAAAAAAAAGAAATCGCATAAAAATAAAAGTTGTGAAGGAAAAAATTCAACTGAAACTTGAATGTGTATCTTTGAGTTGTTACTAATTGTGTTTATCAACATTTCACATTTCCCACCACGAATATAAAATAAATTTTTTCAAGGAAGCAATTTAAATTGGTGATTAAATTTGGGGGTCGAATGACCCTTCCACAGGGGTCGTCTAAAATCACCTTTCACAGGGGTTGTCTAAAACCACTAAACCACCGGAAAACACATATAATATACAGTTATGAAGTATCAACGAAAATAATTGTGGTTGGGGGGGTCGCCACAAAATGAACTGTATTAAAGGGTCGCTGCATTAGGGAGGTTAAGAACCACTGCTTTAGAGGGAACCCAGATTTTAACAACCAGTTTGATGAACCCAAATAAAACATTTCTGTCAAAACTCTGCAAACCGACTCAATCCCACTACTGTTTTTGCAGCTTGTAGAACTTCTGGTATTTGATAAAATATTAGATTTTCAATGAATATTTAGGAATGTCGTGCTTTGCTGTAACATTGTTCAATATAAGATTATATACAAGTCTTAAAAAGTTAAACCAATTAAAAGAAGAAACAAAACTAGTCAAGAGTAATAGAATATATTGAAAATTTAAAAAGCATGTTTAATTAGTATAAATTTAATTTATAATTTGTCAAATAATAATTTTTTGAATGATTTGCTACAATGGACATACATTCCCCCATATATGTTTGCATGTCCTCATCTTTTAACCATTGTTTTGACGTTACTCAAATTGTATTAACTTCCTTATGTCCCAGGCTTTTATCTAATGTTGTTTCTGCAATTGTCCAATATAGGCCTACCGTGGAAAGTGCCCTCTGAAAGAACAAAATAATGTTACTGTTAGATCATATAAAAAATACCAGTTTGAATTAGTTATTTTACTTCTTGACATTAACTAAATTGTATATTACCGTACAGAATAAATTATATCATATCTACTATAGAAAGCAAACCTGTCAATGCAGTCATAATGTTAAAGTCATATTTTGAAGTCATATACAATGACTTATATACCTGGAGACATTGTCATACAATTATTTCCACAATTAATTGGCAACTGCAGTTCTAAAAAACCCACACACTAACCAATTAGAATAAGTCCCCATAACAGATTTAGTAGGCCTTCAACACCTGTGAATTAGCCTTGGCCTTACACTTACAGATTCTAACTAGTTTTTTTTTTAAAAAGCTGTTTGACATACATTGAATGGTGGTTAAATAAGGCCTGAGTCGGGTGCAGCTGTCATTTAAAATTAACAAAAGAAAACATAAATCATAATCTGGCAATTCTTATTTAAATTGAGATTTGCTGTGGTGCCTTCAGTAATAAACAACTCAACAAGTACACCAAGTTTTGGTTTTCCCACCACACTCGAAAAACAAAATGAAATGTCTCCGAGGGGAGAGATTTTGGATGGCCGCAACTTCGCTACCGGGTTTATAAAATTATAAGCGTAAAATAGACGTGAAGGCGGTCAGCATCGAAATTAATAATTAATGATGGGAATGTTTAATGATAAGCATTCCGGCTGAAGAGCGTTGGAGTCCAGCAGAGAAATTAGAGAATTAATAGATACATATTTGTGACGCTAGGAGAGGTAAGGGTGTCAAAAATCGTAAAAATAGCATGCCATCAATAATGGAGGGCCCTTATAACCTATCCGGGCAGCCAATTAGTTCAAACCTGCCGAATGGGCTCTATGCTTTTAAGTATAATCAAGGGACATGGCCTAATTATGAGATGTCGATATTAAAACTCTGTGAATTTTTAATTGATCTCAGAATTTTGAACCTTTTGACTGAATATTTCCAAAATAAAAATTAAAAAATCAATAACAAATGAAATTAAAAAAATTGACACCATGTGCGAGTCTCCATTCCAAATTTAATGTTTAAAAAAAAAAAATCCCCCCCCCCAAATTAATGACGATAGGTTGGGGTTGAAAAATAAAAATAAAAATTAAAAAAAAAATAAAAAATGAAATTAAAAAAATTGACACCATGTGCGAGTCTCCATTCCAAATTTAATGTTTAAAAAAAAAAAACCCCCCCCCCCCAAATTAATGACGATAGGTTGGGGTTGGAAAATAAATAATACGTACTGTCTAAAGCACTCAACGTCCATACCTAATGCAAGGGGTTGAAAAGTTAATTCAATTAATTAAATTAAGAATAGAATAGTAGTTAAGCCTATGTGGCTTTTGTTTAATTGTTGTTAAACTTATCCATTTTACTTTAAAAATTAAAAAGAAATAGTAAGACATAATAATTGTTAAAATTTTTACAATCTACTTTAAGTATTTAAAAAACTGATAATATTAAATATTATAGCTGTCAACCCGTCTTAAACTTTTTTCTCTTAAGCGGACTTTGCAAAAATCAACACTTAAAAGTTAGAGGGTTCTTAAAACTTTAAAATTAAAATTTTCATATTTATATCAATAGACTATCATTAGACCCCAATAACCCTATTCCCTAGCAACATTCATTTTTTCATATCAATTACATTTACAAGAATAATAGTGCGAGACAAAATGGCAAGACATTCCGGCAAGATACGCACAAAATACGTGTCTCCAAATAATTGGATAAAATATGCTAGTTAAAACACACCGGCGTACACAAGCGAACTCCTACGTCGTGTCGTACGTATGCATGAGACACATCGCCGTCCCTTTAAAGTACCGAAAGTAAAGGATAACTGCTGGTAACATGGTAATTCTAGATATTTTAATTTTCATTATTAAAAAAAAAAAACCTTTATTTGTTGGGATATTTTTTCCATAGTAAATTTAGACTAACAGTAGTGTTAGATCTAGTACTGTTACTGTTAGTAACAGATACCTACCAGATCAGTGTCAGTGAGTGAGTTTGGAGTGAGTACCGTCGGTAGTAAATATATTATTAAATTTAGTAAAAATTAGTAGTTATATTTGGTACCATTATCTTCATCTTACATCTTGTACTTTAAGTTTATAAGTATAACATTAAGATAGTGTGACACTCTAAAATTACATAGTACTAACTAATTAATTAATTAATAGGGGTACTTTACAATGTCAATTCACTAGTGACAATTGTAGTGTAGTCTGTAGTAGCTTAAAATAAAATACTCATAACTAGGCTTAGGACCTAGGTCTATGACTATGTCATCTATGATGTAATGGAAGCAATGCATTGAAGTTCACCATTATTGACCATTGTTGCAGTACTACTAACTACTAGCTAGTTACTAAATAATTAATGTAATGAGACGAGAGATATAATACAATTACAATAAAATCCACAAGAGATCTGACATCTGATAATTTTAAGTAAAGTATAGAGTTATAAATGTATAGTCTGAGTCTGAGTTGTGAAAACACATTTAATTTCAACTTTATACTTGTACTGTGTGGTGCAGGATTGGATTGAGCCTAATTTGTAAATTATTTATATTGTCACCAGAAAAGAAACAAAATTTAATTGCTAGGGTTAACGAATCAATCTGCAAATAATTTGTAATTGGCCTAATCGGCAATTGTGCAGATTAATTAGTAGTCAGCTTTTTGTGGGCAATTAATCTGCTAATCGGCTTGCTGAAAATGCGCAGTATGCCAGATGCAAATGTAAAGCTCTGGATGTTTTTAAATATGATTTTTATCAAGATTTTACAAGCTTAATTATGTACAAGACTAAGCATGATATTACTATCATACATTTCCCTTCCTTTCCAGCATTTCCCCTCTCACATTCTATTTTCTTTTGTTTCTGTGATGTTGTCAGTGGTTACACAATGTCATGGAGACACCTACATTTGTTTCCCAGTTCTGTCAAGACTTCCATTGTTTGAGAGGATGAAACCAAACCTTTTTTTTTGTGTGTTATTTTCTAGCCGTTAAAACTTTGAACTTGGTTCTCAATATTGTTCAAAATATTTGACATCTTCTTCAAATAAATAGTATCTTTTTTTTAAAAAAAGGTGGCATTTTTAAAACTAAATTTTACCTTTTCAGTGTAAGGTTAAAATGTTACGTGTGCTGAGTATTGCTGGCAATGCTTCAATATCTTCAACCAGTTAAAGGAGGGGTCCCCAACCTTTTTTAGTCCATTGATCCCTCTGCACTGAGATGAAGGCCACAGACTGATTCTTAGATTAAAGTATTTGAATGTATGTAATAAAATTACAAAGGAAATTCTGTTCACCGACCCCTGAACCTTCTCAGTAACCCCACAGCTGTGAAACTCTCTAGCTGATGTGGAGAATAGTAATTCTCCCTCCAAAAAAAAAAAAAACCAACCCACATGATGAAGACTTTCAGTCCCTGCATGATGCTCCTATTTGTCCTAGTTTCAACCCTTAAAATTATGGTACGCCAAGCTAACACTGATCTTGATGAATTATATAAATCTGGGATTGTTAACCTTTTTGCAGCGCTGCACCCCTACACCCCTTTTCAATTTCAAATAATTTACAGCATCCCCTCATAATTTCAAAACTTATTTCCTGCACACCTAACATTATAAAATGGAAATAAAATGATTTTCTGGGTCTTCCCCCTGACACTGTCTCCCGCACACCAGGGGGTGCTGGTACCTCTGGTTAAGAAACCTTGTTACAAAGAATAAATATGTATTCTATATCATTTGACATAAAGACATTCATTTTCACTTTTCTGATGATATGTATAAATAAACTTTTACAGTGACTGTAATTGTTGCTCAAATTGTAACAAGTGAACAGATATGCATGAAGACATCAGGAAGAATTTCAAGTTTTAAAGATTCAACAAGTGCCTGAAAGTTGAAAAGCTTCAAATAGGAGATTAAACTTTCAGAGTGTGTATCGGTATATCAGACTTTAAAATTAAGCAAATGAAATTTGAAATGAAATTTCATCAAGACTCTCAAAATATATGTGTTCTTAATATTAGAAAAATGGCCATGTTTTTATGGATAGTCTTTACCTCAATGTCCATGGTTGATGGGAAGAACAAGCCTAAATGCAGCGTATGCACAGAGATCGTTCTGAATTTTCAAAAGGTTTGTTGTCTTAATGGATTTTAAGAATTGCCATTGTACCAATTTTAAACTCTTATAATAACCAGTATTGTATTTATACTTTTTTTTTTAAATCAAGGAAGCGAACCATTACTAGCTTGTAAGTTAATAACATCTTTCATGCCTCAAATATAGCTGTTAAATGTAAATAAAAATATTATTTACACTTTAGGTAAAGAAACAGAAACTACTCTTGCTCCCTAACTACCATTTACTATAGAAGTTTCAGTGAAAATTGACTCCTTTATTTGAGAAAAAAAAGATAAATTGTACAGTAAATAACGGTACAAAATGTCATTGTTTTCTAGAGTTAAAATTAAATTTATATTCTGTAACAGGGACTGGTTTCAACAGCCAAGTCAAATTTTGGTGGAGGAAATACTAAATGGGAAGAAAAATCTTTGGGCTCTTATTCAACAAGGTTTGGAGCAGTTTTAATTTATCATTTAGTATTTCATTCACTTAAATTATATTTTAAGAAATATCCCCTAATGGCCTATTGGAGGAAACATAAAAATGTATATACCAGCAATATAACCGAAGGTCTATTCTTTACCTTGCCATATCTTATTCGGGCAGTATTGCTGAAGATCTATTCTTTACCTTGCCATATCTTATTGTATGCCTATTCTTTACCTTGTCATTACTTATTGTATGCCTATTCTTTACCTTGTCATATCTTATTGTATGCCTATTCTTTACCTTGCCATATCTTATTCCGGCAGTATTGCTGAAGATCTATTCTTTACCTTGCCATATCTTATTTCTTACAGTACATACGTACTGGGTTATAAAACTTGGTGTGATTGAAATTTTATTATTAAGCTTTTCATTATATTCACCTTGAGGTCTAAATAAACAGCTGGTGTATTTTTCAATCATATTAATATTTTTCCCCACAAAGTGAAGTTCGCCTGGTTGAAATTTTGGAACACATTTGTGATGACAGTTCAAAAGAGGTAAGGAAACATAATTTGTATCCATGTAGGAAAAAAAAAATTCAATATGTTTCAGTTATAAATAAATTTAGCTGTAAAATGAAATCAGCTTAACTCTTAGTGTCCGTAGGTCAAATCCACATTTTGACGAAGTAATTTTGTTGTGATAAAATTTGACCCTAGGTGACCACAGACAATGTTTCATAACTTTTCTAGTAAAATTGCAATAAAAAACAAATTCCCTGCACGTTTTAAAAAGGTAAACACCAGAAGAGGATGTGGAAATATTGATTTGGACAAAATACCGAAATGTTTATATAAAATCCCAAAATTAAAGAGTCACTATAAAACGCCACATAGACTGGCTGCGTCAAAAGGTGACAGGCGGAAAGCCAGTTACACTGGCGCGTCGGACTTTAAGAGTTAATGAGTTGTCTCATAACCCATTTCAAACATTTATTCCACGCAAAAAAAATTATTTTACATAATTATGTTTAAAAAAAACTGAACCTATAATTATTGTTTTAATTTTAATAAAATTTATAAGATTTTTTCATTTCTATTTAAAGGGAAAACAGATTAGCCAAGTACCGGTAGTCAATAAATATCTTACTAATGTTGTTGTTTTTGGGATTTTTTGTTGCTGTTTTTTAAAGCATTAATCATGGCAACAACAAAAAAAAACCCAAAAAAAACAAACAAACAAAAAAAAAAAGCAAGGTTTGTTTCCAAATACATACCCGGCATTGCTTGAATACATACCCAGCATTGCTTGAATACATACCCAGCATTGCGTTAAGCGACCTGTTATTTGTCTCAACTGTTCAGCTGCACTAACAGATAAGTTGTAGAGTTGTGTTACACAATTTTTAAAAACTGTTCTTCAATCAACAGTGCCATCCGGTATTAGAAGAGTATGAAGAGCTGGTGGAGAAATACTGGTTTCAAGAACTGGCACAAAAGAAAGATACTAATTTTTACAATTTCTTTTGTATTGATCATGTGCAAGGTATGTACGCTTAACCTTAAAAGATAACGCATTAGAATATTTTATCATCTTTAGATTACCTTTGCACAATTTAATTTAAATTAACTCTACTAACTGTCAGACATTTGATTTCATTTGAAAGTAGTAATGTTTTAAGTGACGAATCCTCTGGAGGATTCTTATGACACTATCACCCCATTATCTCTTTGTAGCGTGTTGCCCCAACAATACATACGGCCCAGACTGCTCTCAGTGTCCTGGAGGTATTGATCAACCGTGCAGTGGCAATGGAAAATGTCTTGTAAGTCATTTATTATGTACCGGTACTCGATTTTGTATAGTTTGTACTTCTTTTGTATACCAGTAACAATTTTATTTATTTTTTTAAACTAATGGGGAACTATCGTTTTCTCTCTTTTTTTAAAAAAAACACCATGTCTGTATTCAGATATAATCCATTGTTCTAATTTACCCATAAAATAAAAGTACATCAATTTTTCCTTTGATTTTAACTTGATAGTTTTCAGGACCTTAATTCCTGAGCATGTTGTGCAACTTGTGGTTTTTAGGGATCATATTTTAAGACTGCGTTTGTCTGGTTTATTTTTAAACCTAACCTTACTAATGGAACTGAGCGTTGTGCAAATTCAAATTTTTAGAATACGCTGATTCAACTTTTTAAAAAAAAATGTCAAGCTCAGTGTCAGCTCAATTTAGAAAATTAAGAAAAATTATTGTAAAAAAATTGATTACGGTAGCCGGTATCATAAAAAATTGTTTAAAAATTTTAATGTGAATTAAACCCTCAGACACAAGGTCATTACTTGTTTTATATCTAGCTGAACTAATGAAAGGAATGCTTAATGGGTGGTATTTCAAGGACAAGATAGAGACATGCCTCGCTTGTGCTCACTAGTTTGACTTTTAAACAATTTTAAAAATATTTTTCCTAAAATTTTATGCTTAAAGATTATTTTCTAAAGGGTTTAAAAAGTACAGGGTATATCTTGTTTTTAGCCATGATATTTTAAAATACAGTAAGTCATGTCAAAATAGGTCTATTTTAAAACCAGTTATTTCTGAATATTGTTGGTTCATTCAAATTCAATTTTTAAAAATAATTTTTGTATACATCCTCTGTGTGTGCAGGGCGAGGGTACCAGAGAAGGAAGTGGTAAATGTCAGTGCACTTCGGGTTACCAAGGAGATTTATGCAATCAGTGCAAAGATGGCTTCTATGAAGAGAGCAAGAATGATACTCATACTGTGTGCAAAGGTGAGATATCAAAGACTGTAAAATTATTTTGTGATTGATAGAATAGCAACTAAACAAAATGGTACAAAAGATAGTAACTAAACATAATAACAAATTTGAAAAAATTCAATTCTCATTTTTGGTCTCAACAACAGTTGACAAATTATTCTCCATTTATTTTAAAATAAAAGAAAAGAAAGTTACCTTTCAGTAATGAAAGTTTAATTTAACCCTATAAATAACTGTCCTAACAGTTAATGGTCGGCCATTATACCTCTTTCTGTGGTTTCATGGCCGATTGCAAAATCATCATTAAAATAGTTAAGGGGAAATCACTCTATATTAATGAGTTTGCTTCCTACTTCTGTGTATTAGCATGTTTTTATTGGGGTTTATTTTGTGATTAATCGGGTGTGGAATTTGCTCAATTTGTTTGACTACTATTATGTCTAATGCTGGAGATGGCCCCCTCCAGCTCAGAAAATCAAAACAGACTTTCTTTATTCGAATCCTTTCAAATCGATTAAAATGAAAGCAACGATTTCATAGATATTCCATGTGCTAGTAATGACAATATTAGCTCTTGTGGTGATGGCGACATAAGAATCAGATATCAACGCTTAGTCCTATGTAACAGACAATTTCGTTTGGGAAAGGGTGAAAGTCAAATAGACAAAGATTGGATCCCAAAGACCTACCATAAAGATGTTCATACACGTTAATGATTGTGTATCTTCTGGAGTATTAATTAATAAATAAAAGGATTTATCAACTTCAGTTAAAAATGAATTTTTGAACTCATTTCATGCTTTCCCCCTTGTGTTTGTATGACCAAAATTTAAAGGTACTCGGTAGTGAATAAAAAAAAAAATCACAAGTATTACAATTCCCATATAAGCCCCTACTGAGTTTATTATAAGCCCCTACTGAGTTTATTATAAGCCCCGACTGAGTTTATTATAAGCCCCGACTGAGTTTATTATAGCTTGACATTTTCTGACAAAATGTTGCTGCTATTATCTCAAAAACTTGGTTTTGTGATAGTTTGAACAATTTATGGAGTATTAGGATGGGTTGAATTCAGAATTAGATTAGTAAAATTTTACTCACTCAGTAAAGGTCAATATAAAAAAACGTATACCCTGTATAAAAACAAATTCTGTTCATACCATAAGATACCTTGTCCAGTGTACTTTCAGAAAATGTCTACTTGTAAGGGTCTCTGAATTCATTTAGTCTGGGATTTTGTCACTTTCGACAAGCAAACGAAAATGTTAAAAATGGCTTGACATTACAATAAAGGCACTTGAAAGTTATAGTCATAGCGTTAAGAAATATGTCCTGGAACAATTTGAACTAATAATTTAATTTAGGACAATTTGTCAATCAATCAAACTTTGTTTTCAGTATGTCACATTGCATGTAAAAATACTTGTTGGGAAAGTGGACCCAAAGGCTGTGATGAGTGTAAAAGTGGTTGGCTGGCCAATGAAGATGATGGATGTCAAGGTGAGGACTTAAAAAAAAAAAAAAAGAATTAACTCCAAGCCCTTGATAAAAAATATCCTGTTTTAAACTACCGGTAGTTAATTGTATGAAAATGAAAAGTTTTTCATAATTTGGAAAGGTACAAAAAGATATATTTTTTTTAGTATTTTAGGATAGTGGTGCATCTAACTGTATTTTTAATAAAACATTTTTAATTGAAGTGGGAAAATTATTCAAGTCAGTGAGACAAGACCAGCTCACATGCAACAGACATGAGTTTTAAATGCTGCTCAGGTCACACATGTACGGAGCACTGACAGGCTTTTGAAACTTCCTGTTGACAATTCTCCACATAAAATTAATTTATATTAAAACATGAAACTAATTTCAGATATAAATGAGTGTCTGTCAGATCCCTGTGAAGAAAACCAGTATTGCACCAATACTCAAGGATCATACACATGTTTCAGTAAGTCATTATTTCTTTGAAGGCTGTAGGAAAAACCATTTCATCTCAGCAAACAATTTTTATGAAGTACAGCGAAATGGGGTGTCTTTGCCTCTAGGGGGGACTTCCCTATTGACTGGGTATTTTGTTTTGGTCTTTCTGGGGCTGTAACTTTTGATAACAGACCGAAGAATGTATTCACAACATTTCAATAAGATAGGGACACTTCAAATACCGAAAAATGCTATGATATTGTGTGGCACATAGTTTTAAATATATTAACTATTTCACTGTCTTATTTCTGTCTTTATTCCTTTAGCTTGTGATGAAGCATGCTTATCTTGCACTGGTCCAGGATCATACAAATGTGAAGAGTGTAACACAGGATTCACTTTAAATGAAGAGACAAAAGAGTGTCTAGGTAAGTACTGCCATTTGTAAGAAATTTTTAAAGATAATTTCTTTTCATATTGCTGCATATTCGCCTCACAATAATTTAAATTAAGGGCAACATTTTTGTTTATCAAGATGCTCAACATATTAACCTTGTAAACCTTGTATTTTACTTCAGTTTGAAGATCTGGTTACATGTTCAATAGGTTACTTACGTGTTCATTAGATTTGTTACCAGTGCTGTAATAGAGATATGTTTTATACAATGAAGTGTTGTCTGGGGCCATGCTTGGTGGCCCACAGGAATTTTAGCCACAGGTTAAGTGATTGCTTTGAACTTTTGAGCATTGATACCTGGCTTCATGGCTGATTGGCTTGAGCAGCAGGCCATAATGGGATTATAAACACATCAAGTTTACTTGAGTGCAGTGTTCCCTCTGAGCTGCGTGCATGCTCGCACGTGGCACCCGTGCGCAGCGCCCTTGGTATTGGTGAGAAGAAAAAATAAGGACACTCTTATAAATTTGATAAAGAAAAAATGTAATTTTTACCAAAATTTTTTTAATTTCATTTTTATTTTACAAATAATTAAATTTTTAATCAATAGTATTGATTTGTATTGGGAGAAATTAATCTCCTATTTTAATTTTAATTGGCTCGTTGTAAACAGTGCCTAACAAAGGACGATACCATATAATCAACAATATTAAAGATACGACCCAAAACAGTTTCTAGTTACAATTAATTAAGATTTATTAAGTCTTAAGATAATTACAAAATAAAATAAAATAAAATTACAATCTTCAACTTACAGTATGGCAGATGTCGTACCGGTACACAGTTAATACAATTAGAAATAATGATGCCAATAAATAATGCGAAATAAACACATATAAGTAGGAGCACACAAATACACAAAGAATAAAACACGCCTCGTAATGTTAAGAGAATCTATAGGAAATCTCCGTCTGTCGTCCGTGCCTGTCAATCCCTTATATAGGTGGGTCTACCGACGCCCAAGCCCTGCCTTCGAGACATTTCGAGAAAAATCCCAATCATTCTACCAAATACTATTTGGAACAGATTAATTATTTTTATTCGTTGGCGGCGTAAGCAAGAAATACATCAAAGACCTAAGCCACACCCCTTTGTGAACACAGCGTCTCATGCGGGGTCAATCAGAGGGCACGTACGAGAAATATTGTGTAAACAAGCTCTCTATAACAATAGCAACAGATGACTGTAACCTAATTGTGACCCTGTCAAACTCTTTAGTCGCAGACACCAATAGCTCAATAGTTCTTTTCATTTCAATTTAAAGCTGGAGCCCTCCAGATTTATCAAGATTGAACCTCTTTCTTCATTCTATTTGCCATTTTTCTGTGATGGTACACGCCAGTATGTAAAATCGGACCCTATTTTGGTCTGAGTTCTAAAATTTCTCAACCTAAAAAAAAAAATGTATTTTAAAAAAAATTCATGAAAAAAAATGTTAATTAAAAATATTAGATATCTTCATCTTAAAAAAACACAACACATTTACTGGCGACATGCCGGTAAATGTGTTGTGTTTTTTAAAATTCAAACTTGGTCAGCAAAAAGAAATGATACATTTTGTATTAACATTTCGAGACACTTTTGCACAATAGCTTTTCATTTTTTGCTATAAATGCTATGAGACGTCATAGCTGAATTTATTCATAAAATTTAAAATATGAGAATATGACTTCCAACAGATATCAATGAGTGTGAAAAAGACTCCAGTCTTTGCGAAGGTGAACATACAGTTTGCAAGAACAAACCTGGAAATTATGAATGTGTTTGCAAAGTTGGCTATGAAATGAAAGATGGCTCATGTGTGGAACTACCTAAAGGTAAGAACTATTAGAAAGACACAATTTAAAAAAAATTTAATTAAGATGTTTTTTCTATGATATTAGTCTCTCTTGTCAGCATAACTTTATTCATAACCTTCTAATAGAAGCTGAACAAAAATGATTTTAAAATATTCTGATAACAATTGGTCAAAGTTAGTTTTTATTTACTGCCTTTACATTTGACTTTTACTCAGTAGTTTCCTTCTCTTTATGATAGTTAATGTTGGTCGGTTCATTTTTAAAATTTGTTTTTTGTCAGTCACAAAAAAAAGTATTTGTGGTTGCAAATAATTCCCTTTTTATAATTAATTTGTATACCGCTACCTGCTCGTTCAAATCTTAACTGCTGGCAATTTAAATACCATGAAACATTGTGTACGTTGATCCAAGGTGAATTATGTCATTTTCTCATCTAAATGTCATTCTCCATGTAAAATAAATTACCTGCTACTTTCAAAATTCAAATAACACAAATCATCCAGAGTTGGTAGAACAGTACGGCAACTGTCATCACTCTTGGCTGTTAACTGCTCATGGCATCTAGGAGGGACTTATAAAAAAAAAAGAATAATGTTTTCTAAGTTAAAATGTCTTTTTTAATTTTTTTATTGCCTGTCTTCTTAAAACTTTCAAACTTGTCATGTTTATTGGATTTCTTTATAAAGAAAACCCAACAACAAAACCCAACCGTCCATCTTTTGTTTTATGAGTGTGATGATTGTTGAAATAGAGTTGAACATTGTTTAAACCTGTGTGTGTCTGGCATTGTGTATTTGTATGCAACACAAATAGTCACATCCTTAGCCTTAGTAATAGAATCTGTGTTTACTTCTGTTAACTTTGACCCGTAGAAGTTAGATGCACTTGTTGATTTTTTGCCATTTGTGTTTTTAATGGTAATTTGAAAATTTTATGTTTATTGGCTATACCTTGATATTTTTTCATAATACTGGTACCTAAAGAAAATGTTGTATACATTTCAATATTAAAAATGTAAATACTGGTAGTAAAAACAATTTTTTTTTAAAAGACTCAAAGCCCCCCCCCCCCCCCCCCCCAAGCATCTTATGCATTTGTACTGATTAAGTTAAACATGTTAATTCTGGAATGGTTTTTGCTTTGTTGATGTCAACCCAATGTGTTCATTTAATCTCTGTTGAAAAGCTCAGTTTGTAGAGGATTATTTGTTACATGGGTTCATTTTTTTATAAGCTCTATTTTTGCACTTAAATATCAGTAAGAACCAAGGGATGTTACTTTGTATTTGCATAACACTGGGGAATTTATCAAACCTGGTACCTTAACTTTAAGTTAAATCTAAAAATGATCACTGACATCATCTATATAACCAGTAATAGCATAATTTAAAAAAAAAATGACAAATTGGCTTAATTATTATTTATACATTGCAGCAGGTATATTTTTTTTATCCTATCACATTTTTCTGTATTTTGTATATTAGCAAAGTTAAGAAGCATGCACGATCTGCTTGAAGTAATTTTTAATGATTGATTGCACATCTGTTATTTGTAAGTGGCTTCTTACGAATTTTTGGAAGCCATTTTGATTTTTTTTTCAAATGCTTTTTTATGCCATAAAATATTTATGCTATGTTAGGTGTGAACATTCTTGATGGATTCAAGAAGTAAATATGATGAAAGGTTGCACAAAATCTCCTGTTTACTGGGGATACAATTATATATAATTTATTTAGATCTTTAAGTTACCGGGGTATACAATTATGAAAGTGAAATCCTTTGCGGTCTGACTTAATATTAATCATTTTTTAAAATCATATATTATCTTAAGTTTATGATAACATACACTGGTACAAAAAGAAGAACAACATCTTGTTGCCTAAGACATTACTAGTCATTACCGGTCCTTAAAATAAAAACACAACTGTAAATAATTGTATACTGGTCATTCTTTTGCCAGTAACAATTAATTTACCTCACACCACTAACTGATTTTAGTTTGTAACTAAAAGCCAAGAACAATTTATTTTGTCACTTTAATCATGTATTTTTATCAAAATCTTTAATTCAATGGTTCCCCAAAACAAGGAGGGGTGGTTTATCTTAGGATTGCAGGTTTGATTAACTTTCACTTAAAATCATAATAAATTTACTAACAGTGAGTTACAGGCTGTTTGAGGATTTTGACTGAAAGTGAAAGACTATAGATGCACAGATAAAACATTAATAAATGGTTGAATTACCTGAACATTTTTATGTCACTGCACGCTTTATGATTAACCAAAAGATCTACCTAATGCATTATTAGAAGAAAAAAGGAGCCATTACTAATATTATTGCTTCACCAGTTGAAAGAAACTCATAATTATACTTTTAACTTTCTCTCTAACATGTACTCTCTTCTACTTCTTGCCTTTTCCAGGTTATTCTGGGAAGATAGTGCAAATACAATCGTAATCTCTTATAATTTAAGTTTACTCATTAAAAAAATTTTCTTCATTGACATTTTACAATCAGGGATGTCAAAAGATGTATGGTATAAAGATTTTATGGGTTTCAGTTTCATGTAAATTGCTGTTCACCAAAAACTACAACTTCTAGTAATGATTCTAGTAATGCTTTACAAAGAAAGATCTATGTTTCCTCAATATTGTTCAAGCACTAGTACTTTCATGAACTAAACTATTTTTTAAAGAAAACTGCAGTGATGACTGCTTTTTTAGCCTGAAGTTATCTATAACTTATGAAGTATGAGTACAAACTGCAAAGCATACAATTTCTCCCTAAATGTTTCTTCAAGTGTCATTGGTCTTCATATTATTGCTCTCATCTTCAGAAATCTACAAATCCTCAAAAAAAATTGCGCAGCCACCCAACCTGGCAGAGCAGCTTAAGAAAAACATTTCCAAACGTAAAGAACTAGACTGGGCCAAGTTCAAAGACATACCCAGCATTACTGGTCATTTCCTGGTCATGGCTTTCTACGGAATAAGTTGCAGATTTGCATCTTCTAGTCATTTGGTCACTATCGCATTGTCTCTTCTTATGATCATACATGTCCTTTGGTTTGCCACCAATTCTCGGTGATTCATTATCAATTCATAATTTGCATAATAATTTTGATAACAAAAACTTATATTTTTTTTTACTTTCTCATGTAGTTGGCTGATTCCATTTAAATATTTGATAATTGTTTTATGTTATTGAGATGAGCTTGTTGTGACTGATAATGAGAGATAAATATCTAATCCCTACCTAAGACAACTTTTAAGTACCCCATTTGTTGAATTAACGTGTGAATTTTCATTACACGATTTTTTTGTGCCATAGAGTGCAGTGTTTTACAAAGTATTCTTCGCCGACCGGTCCGCAAGCCTTGAGTAACAAATCTGTCCTTGTTGCAAATTCGAAACTTGTCCAAACTGTTATGTTTGGGAAACATGGCCATGAAGTACATTTTTCTATCATACCAATGTGTTTTCTGAAGATTATATTCAATACTGGGTACATGAGGTTAGAACCTAGGCGTTTATTTGCTTTGATTCAAGATCTTTCCCTACATTATTGATCAAGGCATACCGACATTTTTTAATAAAAACATACTTTTCTCACAATGTGTTGAAATATTATGTCATGACGTTTTCAGTAAAAATTCAGTTATTGTCTGGGTTGATAACGTGAGGCTGTCCATTTGTATCAGAAAAACAGCACTGTTTTAACTATTTATGTTATATTTATATGGTGACTTTTCTTACACACAACTGAGCAGTTCATGTCCCCATTGGTTTCTCAAATGTAAATCATCCATTATGTTACTATAAATGTACAAGCTTATTTATGAAGTACTTTAATTTAATGTGCACTTCTTGTATTTAAATATGTATCTTGAATTACAAAAAAAATTATCTCTAATCCGTAGGGTCATAAGTGATTATTGCCATGAAACTTTTCAGTATCTGTACCATCAAGTATATGTCTTTATAATGATTTATGTAAAATGATGAAATTTAGTTTTCTTTTCTGCTGCTTTTCAGTCAACTGTTTCAATATTTATTTTGCCCTACCTCCAGCTAAATTAGTCAGGTTTTAACTTATTACATTTCAAGGGTTTGAAAATTGTGTGATGTATCATTAATTATGTACAATGTTAGAATGTGAGAAGAATAATGGGTAGTTCACACGATCAAATTTTTCTCAAATTTCTATTTGAATGCACTATTTTGTATTTAAGTTTAAGCATAATAGGTGTAAAAAATATGCAACAATTAATAACACAGTTCATCTTGGTTTGTTTCTTTGTTTTACTTTCCTGCATTATTTTTATGTACACCTTTATTATACTTTCATTCAAGCTAAATGGGAAAAAAAGGAGCTAAACCTACCAAATGAAATCAACCTCCTTACAAAAAACATAGAAAGGTGTCCCAAAATGTTCAAATTATTAAATTTAATCACTGGGCACAAAGTCCTGCTCATTTATTGAAATGATATGTGGCTGGGACCACGCCATTTAAAACATGAAATATTTTAAAAAATTGTCTTATTAAATAAATATAACATTTGTTAAAAATTAATTATACTAATTTGCGAATTCCAGGGCAGTTGCAATGATTTTTTAAATTGGTGATTGTTAAATTATAAAAACAAAAGACATACACGATTGAGACACAGATTTTATACATTGTTGTAGGTTTTTTTTTCTTTTTGCATGAACTGAACATTTGGTTATCTTTATTTACAGATGACACTGATGTTCCTAATAGCAATGAGGATATAGAAAAGGAGGAATTGTAGCAAGGCATTTGACCAAAAATAAAACACACCATTAACTGTTCTTGCCTGAAAGCTTCATATAAGTTATTAGACATCAGTCAATCGTTTTGTAGACTTTAACTTCTGATTGTCACATTCGCCTAATCAAATTTGAATTACTTTTTAAAGCAATGTGCACTTAAGGTTAAAGTACTTTTTGTTTTCCTTTTAAAAATTTTTCCTTCATTCTTTAAACTAGTACCTCAGTGTACCGGTACAATTAATTAATTTACTTTACCTGTACTTTCTCTCTAGTTGTCCACAGTGAAATAAGCTGGCTGTTAATTGTTTAAAGTTTAGGCTCACAGCCTGGTGAGATTTAAAATGCAAGTATTGTAACCACATTTAACACTGAATTTGTAGTTTCCATGAAATAGTATGTGTTCAAACTATGGTGTATTAAAAATATGAAAATAAAGCTTTCATTGTGAAATTGTTTTTTGTATAGTCTGTGATTAATCCCTCTGTGATGAGGGACTAGTTTTAACTGAATATAGTGAAGAATACACAAACATTTGGGACACTTTGATACCACACTTCAAAATAAAACAAATTCATGCCTTGAAATGAAAGAGGGAGTTGGAAACTAAAGTTACCATTTGATTAAACAGACCTCAAATGAAATCAACACAAAGCATTATAGATAATTTCTAAATTAAAAAAAACTTTTAATTGAATTTTATTACTTTTATTCAATTGACCAGATATACAACTTAGCAATCATAAGGTCAAATAGACCATGCAATAAATCAACCAATGGGGATTAAGTCACAAGTGCTCTGGATAAAATAAGATTAAAACCATACCTGTTATGAAGTTAAGACCTCCTCAAAATTAAATTATGCAATAAGATTGCTTAATCCATTTTAAAAATTCCAAATAATTACTTGCACCGTTAACCCCACTGGAGACATTATTCTGCTGCCTTTTTAACTGTGCCAAACTAAACGCAGAAGTATTAATTTCTTCAGGATGAATTTTTCACACCAAATGCTTTGCTGGCAACAACACACTAATTAAAAATGTTTGGATTGTCTTTCTGCTTTGTCTCAATGTAAGAAAAGTTATCTTTTAAAACTGGTAACAATATTCTTGAATAAATTAATCCACTTATAATATTGCACCATCCTAACTGAGGAATTACAAACATCACTTTCATAAATTCTCCTGCTCTCGTCAGACATGTATTTTCACGGTTTTGTCTTACCAATACAAAACAGATTTTTGTCTGTATTTTCACATACTACTAGCTTTGACATTGGTTAAATCCTTTTTCCATCAACATAACATCTGTTTACACATACAAGTAATGATATTTTTATATCAAGGTTGAGATGAGATCTCTTCTTCAGAAACAGATTCATCTTGTTTTTCATTTGTCTTCCTTAACGTATCTCCACAAACATCAAATCCCTGACTATCACTCGAGGATGATAGATGGGATGGAGGTGAAGATGTAAGATCCTCTCTGCTCTGACCAACGGTATCCCCGCCACCAAGTTCAACAGAAGATGAAGTTAGAGATTCTGCATCTTCTGAGCTGCAAGATACATCTGTAAGATTTTCAATCGTTTGTTCTGACGTTCGGTTAGATGTAACAATATCAGGCAGTGCAGCATCGCCATTTGTTGTGTCTGCTAATCTTCTGTCATCACAGACAGATGTAGTTATGTCTGATGAGAGAGAATGACCGTCAGATAAGGGCAGATCAGGTTCTGCCAAAGTTGATAATTCAGAAGAAGAAGCCACCAATTCAGTTACTGGTACTTCTGATGTGGTTGATGGTTCATTTGAAAATTTGAATCGTTTTGCCCTTGGCTCATCAGAGTCCAATGATGATGAAGGCGAGTCTGACTGAGTGATAAGTGGCAATGACTGAGAGATGTTTACCCTGGCTGGTAATGACTTAGTTTCCACAGAGTCCACAAGTCTCTCCAAGCCAGCTACACTGTTATGAATTGGTTCAACTTCTGAAATTCTTGAAGCTGATGCCGCAACCTCAGCATACGTGCGAACATGACTTTGTGATTCTGGAGATATCTCTTCGGCTGCGTCAGGATTCACTTGATCTGCAACGGCTGACTCGGAAGAAACCACACCAACACTTTTTGAAACTTGTTGGGATATATCAGTAGTTAGGTTTTCTTTATTTTCATTTTTATTTTTCAAAGCAGTAGGCTCAAAACCAAAACTTTGATCCAGTGAATCTGATGGTTGTGGGGATGGACTTGCAAGATCTGCACATGCTTTAGCTGGAGTTAACTGTTTAGAGGATTCTGATGTACAAACGTCAGGGCAATTCTCACTATTTGATTCAGAGTTTGCAACAATTGCATTGATCTCTTTTTTGTTTTCTCCTACATTTGCAATCGAAGCCCACGGTCGAATGCTGCTGTCCCTGGGACTGACTTGCTCTTTAGATTCTGTGGTGCTTTCAACTGCAAATATATTTTCTTTTAGTAATGAGTTATAGGAATTAGCCATTATTTTACATTTAACATAAAGTTGATCACATGATGGGAAACACTGAATTCAAGATACAAAAGTTATTTTTAAGTATTACAAAATATATATTAAATGATATATATATATATATAAATTGATATTTTGATGTGTGTCCAATTTAAACCACACCTTTAGCTATTTTAATATGTCGTTAAATTATTAATATTTTTTCAAAATAAAAGAAATGTGTTTTTGAGTGAACTGAAAAAAGTGGGCTGTGTGGCTATCAAGGTAAATGTTCTGTCTGTTACAGTGGTTCTCAACATACCTAATGCTGCAACCCTTTAATAAAGTTCCTTATGTTGTGGCTAACCCCAACGAAAAAATTATTTTTGTTGCTACGTCATACATGTAGAGTATATGTGTTTTCCGGTGGTCTTTGACGAGACTCGTGATCCACAGGTTGAGAACCGCTAGTCTTTTACATCATATCAAAAATTATTTATCCAACTGGACATTATGAACACCAATAACTGCTTGAGTAAATGTGTTTTGAAAGCCTCTTTTTGATTCCCAGTGGAGCATAGACCATTAAAATTATCTTTAAACTCCTTTGGTCTCTGGAAATCTTTTTGTAGAGTATGAGAGTTAATTAATAATTGTTGCCACTTAATATTTTGTTTGATTACTGTATCTACTATGAAAAAGGACATATTGCAATGTGTGAAACTCTTGAAAAGTGATGGTAAACTACAAAACTATTATTTAAAATGGCTAATTACATCAAACATTCAAATTCAAGAGACATTTTGTTATTCTTCCCTCAGAACTCACTCCAAAAGTAGTGCAATATCATTTTAGAACAGTACTTCACCATAACAAAATCGTACAATATCCTATCAAAATATTAAATAAAAAATACATACAGTTGCCATTTTTTTCCCCTCTATATACAAAGGTGACAATTTTGGCAACAGTAAAAAAAAAAAAAGGGGGGGGGGGGTATTATTGGGTTGCCCTGGGGTGGTACTACCCTTAGCTACGCTCCTGATTGTAGAACTATTCACTAACTTATGGACACCTTCCCAAAGTAGATGGCGTTTGGTGCCGTCATCTGAAAGAAGGGGGATGGAGGGGTGAGCCCCCCTCCATAGAAATTTAACAACAACAAAAAAAATTAAATGCAAGGAAGTGCCTTGCCCTTGGCTTCCTAGAAGCTTTATTTTATTTTCCGTTAATACATTATACTCAAATACCTATAGCAAGCTGTATTGGGATAAGGAGTTATGGAACCAAACCGGGGTATTAACATTGTACAGCTGCTTTCTAGATCTTATAAAAAAAATATATGTCAAAATCTAATGTGCAGAGCAGTTAAGAATGCAATTCATTCAAATATTATGTGTTTTTTCTATTTCATTTTTGCTATGTTTGATTTCTCTGCTGTTCTAGATACAGACGCATATTTCTATTCCTTAATAAATTCAGGAAAGGGGTGGGGTAAATGACATCACTGCTCCTCCTACCCCCCTCATATATACGCCCGTACGTCAATACCACATCAACCATATGGTCCTCCCAGTGTGTACCTAGTATAATTATGGATGGTGCCCAACCAATTCCATTTCTCTGTTCATTCACCGCCAGATGAGGAAAAAAGTTGAAACTATCAACTGAAAATGTTTTTCATCTTTTAAATCGGAAAAATTACTGGGAATATATTTTTTAAACCCCGTCTCTTAAATTTGTAGTTCAAATGTAAAAGACATCTCAAAATCATACATGGTATGCCGAAATTATAAGAGTGAGCAGTTCTTTTACCTGCATCAGAGGGTGATAGATCTTCTGAAGAAGAAGATGATGATGAAGTGGACGAGGCATTCGTGTCATCACCTCCAATTTCTTCTTCCTCTTCATCTTCTGCCATGGCTTCTCCACCATCTGTTGCAACAGGACCAACTTCAGTTGGGTCCATTGTTACCTAAAAAAATTATTAAGAATTATTTAAGACTTATAAAACAATCCCAATCATAATTCTAGTCCACTAAAGTAAAGCCACCTAGCTTACTAAATCATCTGATGAGTTGCAGAATGAACAAGTTAAAGAATTGCTATTTTAAACCTAGAGATTCACAAATATCCTAATAAGTCTGTAACCGTACATAAAAAGAAAAACCTACTATTGTTTCTTCAACAACTTCTTCAGCATGGACAGCCAATGGTTGCTCTCCATTATCAGTGTACAATGAGCTTACTAAACCACTAGCGACACCATTTGTTGTAAGGTTAGCATCCTGGGGTGGCACCTTAAGAAATATTCAGATATAAAAAAAAAAATTACAAATATGTCTTAGAATTCTTGATTAATCTAATTCAACACAATTTTAAATATTCAGTTAAGCTATATTCATTTAGAAGAGAAAAATAATTCTTCATCAAACAAAATTAATTAATTGAAAATTATGTTAAATTACATTCAGGTAGAATATGTGAGGTGAAATAAAATTTAAGTGTGCACCTGCGTCGGCTTCTGATCTTCAAAAGATCCCAAATTTGGACTACTTGTATTTCGTGGAGGAACTGTGACTGCTGAAGTTACCCATCCTGGTACAGGGGGCAAATTGGAGCTAATATTTGAGTCACGGGGGAAAAAGGGAGATCCATTTGTGTCCATGCCATTGACTAGATGCTTATTCACAGACTCTGACACAATTTTCCTGAAATAAATCACACTATATGTTTAAAGGACAATATAATTGTTTCTATTGTCTATTAGAGTTGATAGAATATACAGATATTTTGAAAGCTCTAAAGCATTACCTATTGCTTATTATTGTTGCGGATTAAAAAAATGAAAAAGGAGAAGAAAAAAATGATGATCACATACTTTCCAAACGGATCAACTGTACTGACCACCAAAACATTCTGGGGAAACAAAAGGTTACGTTATGCTATCTACATCTAATATAAAAAATTATATAAAAATCAAATCATTTTTAACGGTTTGTGTAAGACCATGGCTACATAAATATTTTTCAGAATTGCAAAGCTGAGTTAATAATTTAACCAACGAAGTCTCAAATACATGTCTTCGTTATGTAGCTTCAGTGCTACTTTGGAAACTTTAATGGGGGGGGGGGGGGGGGGGGGGGAGCGAAACGACGATGACTGTTGGGGTGTAAACTTCTTTAAAAAAATAATTTGTATCCAATAGGCTGTTCATAAGGTAGTCAATATCCATATCATTACAAATTGAAAATACTGACATTTTTCTATGTTTATTTTTCTCTACCCACTTGTACCTGTATGCTAAATTAACAAATACGAACAAGTCTCCACCCCACCCCCATCAATGAATATGTGTTGTATGGATGAAGCCTAAAAGAAAAATAACCACCTTAAATTAAAAAAATTTTGACAAAGACTTCTTTACCTTTTCCAGTCCTCTCATGAACTTATCGCTACGTTTGTAGTGTTGCTTTGGATCAATAAGTAGTTCACATAACCTTTGAATTGTAAATGGAGCACTGAAATGAAGCAGTGAAAAATTCTTCATAAATTAATTCACTCTGGATTTTGGAGTCAGAAAAAGCAAAAACAACTGTTTTTCTAATTCAAGACAAGAATGGGAAATAATTCCAAGTAACACATCTATTTATTGTTATGAAATCAAATTGGTGGAATTTATATTTATTTTTTAACTTAATGGTCTGTTTTTGCATACTCAAATAAAATAGTTCTACTTTACAGCATGCACCAAGCAAATAATAATTTATTTGTTTACATACAGATGTTCACAAATATAATATCATTGATAATATATTGACAATAATTTGGATATTTAATGGATTTTTTGTAAAATATTTTTAAAAATCTATCTAAGTGCTGTGTAATAAAATTAAAATAAGGTTGTGAAATCCTTGCTGTCACTCTCTCAGTGCGTTAGACAGTTTTTCTAAATTTTATTCAAGAGACACTAGAAAGGTACAACTTTTGAAAGCATCTGGTGGCAGGAAATGTAAATAAATAGTGCAACAAGATATGTTTATGCTTGAAAAATAAAACTGGACAATTACAAGGACATTTCTGCTAAATGTCTTCTTCAGAAGACAAGACAAAATAAGAAACAATAATACATAGAAATTTATAACTAATGGGTTTGAAAATTATGATCAAAATGTAGTGCTCAAAGTCTTAAATAAAATAAAAATAAATAATAATAAACATTAAAAGAAAAGCAGCACATCTTAGAAGGGATCATTGGTGCTGCCCTTTTTTTAACCAATAAAAGGTTTAACACAATCCAAATCATTCAATTTTTTAATTACTCACCCATTGAATTTTTGCAGTGATTCCATAATTCGCCCATGCATAACTTCAAAACGCACGTTTTCCACATTTGGTCTGGTGGGGATGATCTCAGAGCTTAGTCCTTTTTTTAATTCCCCAATGACTTTCTCCATCTTTCCAACAATAAGTGGCTTAAGGAGTTGCCAATGAAAACTTGAAGGAAAAAAAAGGGAAATTAACTTTGGAATACAAAATTCAGTATAGCAATATAGAAAAAACATTTACCTAGGTAACTGTATATAATGTGAGAAACATAGTGTAAAAAATGATAAGTTAGGAATTCACATTTTTTTTATATTACCAGGAAAACAATCTATAGGTCTAGAAACAAGAAAAATTTATGAATGCGCTCCCCCTTGCTGCATGAGCACTCTAACATGTTTTCTTCTTGGTTAAAAATTAAATCCTTTGAATAAAACTAGCTTCTTTATCTTTAATTTAATATCTGATTTTCATCAAGTTTTCAATTTTTACATAAATGAAAATGAAAAGCAGTTTTATAAAAACTGTATTCAGATGATAGCCATCTCAAAGTTATTAACGATAGTGCACAGGTTAATTAAGCTACCTCTAGTAATTCCTGTAAGTTACACTAACACTGAACTGAATTAAAATTTAAAAAATAAATACTGTCTGTCTCGATAAAGTTATTGAAGTTAGTGTTTTATAGGCCATAATAGGTTATAACCTTATGTTTCGGGGAAAAGTCATGTTATGGAACAAGATAAACAGATTGCATTTTAAGTGAACATGACATTTTAGAACTTTAATGAAAAAGTTTGGGGGTGGGGGTGCATCATAGATGGGTAGGGTTATACTCTTTAATATACTATAAAACATTTTTTCTGTGACTGCTAATATTCCCATTAAAAAAAACTAAGTTGGCTCAATGTCATGTATCATAAGGATAAATAAAATAAAGTTAAAAGAGCAAAAACAATAATTATAAAATCCATGCCCATGCAGCCTCCCGCCAATGACCAGTTTTAAATGGTCCCAGTCCATGCCATAACATTATATAACAATGAGGCCTATAATTTAAATTAGTGCCGAGTCATATGCCAATTATTGAAAATTTAGACTCCACTAGTACTTTCCTTTTTTTTTTTAATAGACTTATCTCATAATTTAGAGTTTTTAAATAAGCTAGGCAATTAGCTTTTAAAATTTAAATATTTTCTACTTTTTACCTTCTCAAAAATTCCCTAGGTAGAACAAAAAAAAATGTGTCAAAGTTGCCCAACAATAATTTAGATATAATTTCAAATGTTAAAAACATGGACATGAATTTCTATAATAATAAAGAGTCCGAAAAATTCATCTTGTGATTTATTTATGGAGAGCGGGGCATTGGGCACCAGTGTTTTTACAATTTGATTATTTTTTTAGTGGACTTTATATTTCTGTACAACTAAGCACATGATGTGAATAAGGTGTAATGTCAATGTGTATCTTTAAAACAGAATATTTAAGAAGCATGGCATTTTTGTCATTGTCAACTGGTAAAATTTTCTTTTAATGAATTTAATACACCTTCATAAACTTTATTAATTTATTAGCAGTTTAAGGCTAAGGATATGACATTCCGGTCGTTTATTTTAGAAATAAGTTTTAATTCTTAGGATTTAGGATGTGTTGTAAAAATGAACTACACCACATAAATAAAAACTAAAGGGGGATTAGGCTTCGCCTTCGGCATAGGTCTATAAATTATAATTAGGCTGTTCATTTTTCATTTCTTATTGTAGCAGTGGCAGGCCTAGCCATTTTAATAAGCACTACTACAAAAACTTACAGGGTTTCTCCATTTTTTGCTACTCCGTTCAAATACTGTTCAAGAATCGGGGGTATTTCCGGCGTTGGGTTCCTCGAGTAAGCTAAAAAAATTTAAAAATGTACATGTTAAATATCAGTAGCAGCAGCTTAAAATACACTGACTTCATTGTTGTTTCTGAAATTTATTTAGATAAATACGAAGTTTAATAATCCAAAAAGGGTGTACAAACAAACAAAAAAGGACCTGTCAGAGCATCAAGATAATCTTCTTTATTGTCCATTTTATTACTACCAAACGCAAACTACGAAGGTCGAGATGGCGACTGGAAGTGACGTCTTAACACAAAAATGGCCACGGGGTTTTAGTTGGAATGGAGTCTCGAAACCTTATTGCGTGGGAACTTTGGGGAATTTGCAATAAAAATTATACCCTGATAAAAAATGATTAACATGATATACAGTGTTAAATATTAATTACAAGTAGTCGTAATAATGGCTTTAAAATACCGTAATAATAATGTAATTCTCATGAAAAAAGAAAAAAGA
Source organism: Lymnaea stagnalis (assembly GCA_964033795.1). Lineage (NCBI taxonomy): Eukaryota > Metazoa > Mollusca > Gastropoda > Lymnaeidae > Lymnaea > Lymnaea stagnalis. Next base: position 792,833 of record CAXITT010000324.1, read on the forward strand.
CATCAGGAGATGGATATGTTTGTAAATAGTTTATAAATCGTATTCATATAAATACAATCAGAAACGAAAATAGTTTCATAAAATGAACTAAGGGGGTCATTTATGTATTAATAAACAATGTTACAATGCTTAACTACCCACCCCCATTTTTTCCCTCCCTCCACAAACCGTCCGTTTATTATATAAAAATATATAAGAGATATTTTTTCTGTTATAATAATTGGGGAAAGGGTATTCGATGCAATTGAAAAAAGGCGAATTACACCCTCCCCTGAATATTACAACATACAGAACATATCTTATATATATTTTGATTCTGGTGTTGCTGCTTTTGATTTACCCCCCCCCCACTCCCCCACTCTCAACATGTTTTATACAAATAGTAGGTACTGAGTGGGGGGGGGGAGCTGTCAAGCAGCCTACTTTTTTAGGAGGTGGTTATTATATTAATTAATAAAGAGCCACGGGTATGGTGTAGGACTGTCTGTATGGAAGAAGATCATAATTGAAGTGTCTGTTGTTACAAACCTACCAGGTGGTGGTGGTTGGGGGGGGGGGGCGTGATATAGTGCTCGCTTTTCAGCCTCGGTAAAAACAAATGAGCGTTCCGCATGGCCAAGATTCCAGCAAGGACAGACTTTGAAGAGGGACTCCTCCAGTATTTCAGCTCTTCTGAGAGAACCCCTATGAAATACAGATTTAACTTTTAGATACAATACAGTTGTATCCCCGAGTAATTGCCTACGCTTAAGTTAAAAAAAAAAAATTAATAAGATAAAAGAAGAAAAGGGAACAACTTTTTCCTATTTGTTAGAGAAGGGGTCGGCAAACTTGATTTGATTTAAAGTGACTGGCTGGATTATGAAATTTAGGATTGGCCAAGGACAAGGGGTTGGTAGTTGCTAGCAGGAGAAACTCTAGTCTAATACTAATGAATTAAGGTTACATTAATAAATGCTCCGCATATTGAATGTAGGCCTACATGTCATCGCTTCAATACTTCAAATTTATTTATTTAGTTATTTTTCAAAAGCATCATAAGTTTATAATGATAACATTTTTTATATAAATTTTAGTTTTAGAAACGACTCCAGTGAGCGGCCAGTAACGATGGCCATGGCCCGTCGTAGTCTATCTTGTGGAGTGCCACTTTTATTAAAGCTTTCATTATTATTTTGTAGTATTTATTAACCAGAAAACACATGCTACTTATTGTTTATAATATATAGTTCGCTTACATTTAGTCCGCTTTACTTAAGTCTTTAAAAATGTTATTATTATTTGTATTAATATTTATTTTAAAAGAAATCTAATTTATATTGAGGTAAATATTGGACTATAACTAATCATAAGTTTGGCTCTCAATTTTAAAATTTACCTGGATACCAGAAATATAAAAAAAAAAATGCATTATTATTGTCAGAAGTCAGTGTTATGGATTTACAAATGCCTTTTACCCACAGAGTTAATAATTACATTGTATCTTTCTTTGTTAATGTTGTTGAAAAATACTGAAATTGGAATTAATTAACTATTTCAGCAATTAAAACGCAAAAGGCCTTTTAAATGACAAATACAAAAATAATATTAATTTTGGCATTTGCAAAAGTCTAAAACTAAAAACATTCTCATTCAGTTTCAATATAAGTTAGTAAAGTAAAAGTTAAAAGTAAAAGTGTAAGTAATCAGTCAGCTACCTGAGTACTGAGTAGGCTCAGTAATTCAGTAAACCCATATAGCAATATTCAATTAATTATATTGTTTCATAATTGTTGACAATTCTAAATTATGGTTATGCTTTGAGTTTGAGGTTACATTGCTGTTGCTCATTTAAACTCATTGATTGACATTGACTTATTTGTAGTTAGACACAGTGTGAACTGTGGCACAGTTAGTAGTAGTAGATCATGACATGATCATCATGATTACATTAAAAAAAAATAATTGGTAAATGAATGAATGACAATTTAGGGTTAGGACGGATTATATTTTATAAATAATAGCCTAATGAAAATTAGCCTAATATTAGTAATATTAAAATTAAACAGTCATATTTTAATAATTTTCTAAAATATTGGTGTACTAAATAATGACAGTATTCATAAGCCTAGTTATAGATAGAGTTAGTGTTAGAGCAAAATTTAACTTAAAAACAGCCAAGTGACCATACTTGTACAACAATAAAAACTAAAGTAAGTAAAATTGTGCAATACATTATTGTCTATACTCACTTTCTTTTACAAGCTTTAAGTCCCGACTTAAAGTCTTAAGTACTATCTAACTTCTAACTGTATTGTCTTAGAAATTTAAGTAAAAGGATAATCAAATGTAAGTTCAGGTCTACATAAGAGACCTTTCTTTAAGAATATGTTTTAATATAAGAGAGAATTTTATATCCATTCATTTCATTTATGAAAATCAAATACTTAAAAAAATAAAGAACATTTTTGGGTAATTCACAATATGCTAATTCTCATTTATTAAAGGCTGTAATTTCCAGTTTTGCATAATTTGCAATGTTAATTTGATAAATATATATAAAATTTGCTGCTTGGTAATTATGTAACGAGATTATTCTAACCTTAATATTATTACAGGTACAAGAATGCATTAATTTCACTTTTTAAATGTTTAACAGTGAAATTTTGTTTTAAACATTTCATTTAAAAATTAAATATTATATTTACTAATCATTCTAATCACAGAATCACAGGATTTTTGGCCATGAGCTAATATAAAAATCCTAGGTCATAGGTAGAATTTAAAAACAGTCACTTTCTTATTATTGTGGCAGATCAGAGGATCCTTTGACATTTCATTTATTGTATAAAATTAAGAAATTTTAAATTGCTTAATAATTATATAATGGCGGACTTCGTTCAAGCCACATAAAGTAAATAAATAGCGGAACAAAATATGTTTTAGCCTGTGAGCCTACTACACATCTATACAACCAGCTAAGAGTGTTTGTCTCTGTCTTTAACTATAGAGTGTTTGCCACTGTCTTTAACTATAGACTTTTGTATCTGTCTTTAACTATATTTGCTGTTGAAGGCTTTATGGCAGAAACTTCCATTTTCTGTTATAGTCAGAATTTAGGTTTTCCTGTTATCCTCTGCCCTTTGTATATTTCTTATAGCTTCAACCTGAACGCAGTCTTCCCCGTATTTCTCATATTATTATGCTTCGTTGTTTTTAGTTGAAATTGCCCCACTAGCAAGACTTTGATTACCCCTGCTGTAAGGGGACTTAAAATTATTATTCACCTGAGTTATATTCACCTCACTCTTTAACGTTAGATGCATCAAAGAGGCTGATTTCTGCATTTGTATTATCACGCATGGACTACTGCAATGCACTCATTATGGGTCTCCCAGCTACGCTCCTGGATAAAATTCAAAGAGCGCAGAATAATGCGGCTCGCATTTTTCTTCGCAAACGCAAATTTGGCCATGCTAAAACACTTCTGAGAGAGCTGCACTGGCTGCCGGTCTGCGCTCGCATAGAGTACAAAATTGCAACTTTGTGCTACCGCTGCTTACATGACCTGGCGCCATCTTATCTCAAAGCACTCATGACGCCTTATGTACCCACTAGACAGCTCCGCTCATCCGATAGTGGCAAAATATCGATACCGTGTGTTCGCCTTGAGACTTACAGAAAGCGCACTTTTGCATTTGCCGGCCCAACAATTTGGAACGCCCTTCCAGTCGCTCTCAGAAACAGCCAGACACTGGAGTCCTTTAAAACCGATTTAAAAACACATCTATTTCGCAAACACCTTCTTGGGTGATGCTATCTACCATCTTTTTTTCAGTTAATGTATATTGGCTTGTGTTGCTTATGGTTGAAAGGGGATGAAAGACTTTGACTTGGTATGCTCGTATGTAGTTTTATATTGTTGCGTCTGTTTTTTTAAATGTAAATTTTAGATTGTTTTCATTTCTCTTTTTAATATGGTTGACTTTGTACCACGCTTCGAGCTTTTGGGGATGAAGCGTGTTTTTCAGATAAACTTTATTATTATTATTCATTATATGTACTTTATAAATACTTCTTTAATGATGCATGTTGATCTTCTCAGATGACAGCTCAGACAGTGACTGTTGGTGAACTTCTAAAGAAAGGGGAAGGGGAGTTTGATCAGGCTATCAAAGAAATGACTATGAAGGTAAAAACAGGCTTAAAAATAATAAATACTAAAGATATATTATGCTGTTGAAAATGATATCATGATATTACATTTTTATTAAACTGCTCCTGAAAATGGGTTAGGTTACTGCTCTTGTTGGTTAACCAAGGATGAAGCAAATATAGATTCTGTGGAGTGTAAGGACCTGAGTGCGACCTGGCGGTACAGGGTTGGGGGAATCCCACAGCAGGGTACCGACCAACTGACCGAAGGGTCTAGCGTATCAGATCCAGCAGCACGGTAACGAACCAACTGACCAAGGGTTAGTTAATGGGCATTTAAACGGCAAGGGGCGTTGGAACAAATTTTAGTATCAGCTCGGACCTGGCGGAGGCTGACCAACTGACCAATTGTTGTGGCTTGGAAGATAACATCGTGGCAAGGCTATTAGGAACGTTATGTGAGTCCAGTGATTAGTTAACGTCCAATTAAACGACGGGAGGCGTTAGAAGAAATTTTAGTACCAAAGATGTAGCAAAAAGATTAAAGCCACGTGGAGGAAACTCTAGTGACGCAGCGACCAATTCAGGGACATATAAATAGGGACCTTTAGACAGGACTAGGAGAACTCAGCCCAACAGGAGAACTCAGCCGGACAGGGAAGCGGACCGTGGGGGAGAGCTCCGACGGGTAGGAGTACAGTCAGAGTGTGAGATGAGAGAAAGCCAAAGCGAAGTATCAGATCAATAAAAGAGCAAAGACTCTAACCTTACAAGTGTTATTACCTGATTGTCTTATTACTGAATACCAGATATAGATTGAAGGTTTACCAGAGATGAACCAAGGTTCTTTACAACACTTATCTTCTCCATATTGAAATAAATCACTTAATCAGCATTCTATACATTTTGATTGAAAAATAAACAATAAAGGCAAGCTTCTATTAGTTAGGCTCTGGAATTTAAAGTTTTAATTTGAGATTTTAACTTTGATGCTTTCATTTTGTTTTTATTTTAACATAATGCATGCCTCTGAACTGTTACATGACACTCTCATTTAACCGTAAGCTGGTCATACACTTTGACATATTTGTTCTTGTCGACAGACTCTAATGGAAACTATATCCAATCTCCAAAAAGAGATGTCAAAAGAACAAGAGAGCTTTAACTCCTTGAGCTCAGAACTTCAAAATAGAAAAGAACGTAACTCTCGCCAGTATAAACAAATCTCTAAAGATCTGGTTTCATCGCAGCAGCGCCTTACTCAGCTGATGAATTGGAGCATGAAATGCTTTGCCCAGGTAATAATTGCATCCTTTCATTTGTTTTGCAGCTACATTGCCTAAATACATTGGAATATTAGATCTAGGTTGCCTTTGGGTCGTTTGCTGCTCTTATATAAAAAACAGTTACTTAATATATTATTTTTAAAAATGAATTTATTCACAAGTGAGAATTTTTTTTTTTTACAAATAAAAAATCCAAGAAGATTAATACTGTCCTGCCTATTCTACTTTTGACATAAACTCTCTAATTTGCAAAGGGGCATAACTCCTTTAACAAACATACATTTAAAACATGGAAAGTCATTGCTTTAACTTTTTTAAATGAAGTTTTATTGTGAAAGAAATTTAATAATGATTAAAAAGGCTTATTTAGATAATCAATTTTCAATTATAATACTTGAAGTGAAGTGTCAGTACATTTTCACCAGTTCTTGGGGCAGCACCATGGTGACTGTCACCTCTCAAGAGTTATCTAGTGATGTACCATTATACATATTTTAACTATAAGATGATCAATATGCAAGAAGATAAAAATCATATTTGATTTTTTTGTTAAAAAAAGGAAGTGGTATTTTCTCATGAGCGTATCAGTAAACTGAAGCTAGCGCATTGAATGGGAGTTAGGTTGTTAGGTGCCCTGAACGAGCATATGACAGCAGCTGTGAGCAGTAGCATATGACAACAGCTGTGAGCAGTAGCATATGACAGCAGCTGTGAGCAGTAGCATATGACAGCAGCTGTGAGCAGTAGCATATGACAGCAGCTGTGAGCAGTAGCATATGACAGCAGCTGTGAGCAGTAGCATATGACAGCAGCTGTGAGCAGTAGCATATGACAGCAGCTGTGAGCAGTAGCATATGACAGCAGCTGTGAGCAGTAGCATATGACAGCAGCTGTGAGCAGTAGCATATGACAGCAGCTGTGAGCAGTAGCATATGACAGCAGCTGTGAGCAGTAGCATATGACAGCAGCTGTGAGCAGTAGCATATGACAGCAGCTGTGAGCAGTAGCATATGACAGCAGCTGTGAGCAGTAGCATATTACAGCAGCTGTGAGAAGTAGGGTGTGGGAATTGGGGAGGAGGCTAAGTGGCAGTCTAGGCAGAAGTGAGTAAAAAGAATGTGATATTGAACTCTTTGTTTAAAAAAAATTGTGCAACTAGCTCTGTGTTTAGCTCCAGAATGGAAAAAATATTTAAACAGGTTAGTTCCAAAATGAAAAAAAAAAAATTGTTCAAATAGCTCTGTGTTTAGTTCCAAAATGGAAAAATATTAACAAATTTGTCATCCTCTCTTGTATAGTTCACAAAATAATGTACCTTAATTAAGTCCTTGAAAGTACTTACAAGAAATTTTAATGAGAGCCAGTAAAAGGCTTGGCTTATTAACCATCTTATCTTTTTTCATTATTAGTAGTTGCTCAATTTTTTTCAATTCTTATAAATCAACATATTGCTTAATTAGAAGGCGCTATAGTATATCCAAAAAAAACAACCTATAACGCGCCAAGTTGGATGAAATTTTTAAGTTATAAATAAAGCTTATGTTTATTAAAACTTTGCTTCATAGGCTATTTCATGAGCTCTAATATAATGATGATAATCCTTGAACTGTATGGAACAGCAGGGGTGGCCAACCCAAAAGGCTTCATGGGTTACTTTCTTGGATGGCCAGGCCACTGTTATGGGGCTGAGTGTAGTAACGCCTGATAAATAAATAAAATAAATATCATCATCTAAACGATATTTTAAAGTTATTGATCTATTCTTAATGCTCAAAAATGAAATGCAAAACTCTAAAACATCCATATAGCAATAGGTATACTTTGATTGGATACATGTATGCAGAACCATTCAACATCCATATAGCAATAGAATACTTTGAGTGGATACATGTATGCCAAACCCTTCAACATCCATTACTATTACGATGTCCTGGAACCGTACCCAAAGGTTCTGAGTTCCATTTCAGCCAGCAAGTTGATTGATTTTCTTAACAAAATATATCTAGCAACACAAAAACAAAACTGCCATGACATTGTCATTGACAAGACGACGGCTGTGGACATCTGATCTGTTATTCAAATAACAGTTTTTCAAACAGCGATGTCAATACATTAACATAAGAAAATTGCTGTAACAAAAAAAGAAGTCACTTGTTTTCTAGAATAGAGGAGTTACCCTTAAACGAGTGTAACATCATGATCTGTAATGTAAGCTCTTCCTAATCAGTGCTATGTGATTGATTATCTCCTCATGTTCTTGTCTGTTTCTCTTGGCGCACCGCTCACTCTAGATCAGGGACCTCAAGGACACGGTAATTGTTCATGTTTGTGGTTAAGGTCTACTTGACATGCTCCAAATGCTAGATTTCAAAAGAAAAGTTTGGGGGGAAAAAAAATCCCTAGCATGTCTAGTAATTATGTGTTTTGTTCCTGCAAGAAATCTTACGGGTCATATTCGGTACGTCTCTTAGTCTGGGAGATGTAGGAAAATACAAGCAAATATTTTTTAAAAATCTTTCACATCATTTATTGTGAAAGATGATGATTGATTATGTTGAAAGCTAGACATTGGGAGCACGTGACAAGGCATGCAGTAGTATGTATAACACTATTTGATGATTTTGGTCGACTTCATTATTGCATGCTGTTCATATAGTACGCTGGAACAAATATTTGATGCATAAAGTACTTGGGTCTAGTCATATGTAGTAGACTGGGACGTCTAGTCATATGTAGTAGACTGGGACAAATATTTGATGCATTAAGTATTTGGGTCTAGTCATATGTAGTAGACTGGGACAAATATTTGATGCATAAAGTACTTGGGTCTAGTCATATGTAGTAGACTGGGACGTCTAGTCATATGTAGTAGACTGGGACAAATATTTGATGCATTAAGTATTTGGGTCTAGTCATATGTAGTAGACTGACAAATATTTGATGCATTAAGTATTTGGGTCTAGTCATATGTAGTAGACTGGGACAAATATTTGATGCATAAAGTACTTGGGTCTAGTCATATGTAGTAGACTGACAAATATTTGATGCATTAAGTATTTGGGTCTAGTCATATGTAGTAGACTGGGACAAATATTTGATGCATTAAGTATTTGGGTCTAGTCATATGTAGTAGACTGGGACAAATATTTGATGCATTAAGTATTTGGGTCTAGTCATATGTAGTAGACTGGGACAAATATTTGATGCATTAAGTATTTGGGTCTAGTCATATGTAGTAGACTGGGACAAATATTTGATGCATTAAGTATTTGGGTCTAGTCATATGTAGTAGACTGGGACAAATATTTGATGCATTAAGTATTTGGGTCTAGTCATATGTAGTAGACTGGGACAAATATTTGATGCATTAAGTATTTGGGTCTAGTCATATGTAGTAGACTGGGACAAATATTTGATGCATTAAGTATTTGGGTCTAGTCATATGTAGTAGACTGGGACAAATATTTGATGCATGAATTTAGTACTTTGGTCTGGTCATTTATATACGGCCTCCCTTTTAATTGACCTTCCTACAGTCTGGTTATAGGACAATATGTTTGATTACCATTGGCTCTATCTGGGCACCTGAAATGTTCTTTTTATATGCATGTTATGGTGGACATGGTAATGCGTTTGTGAACATATTTGATACGGAGTAACTATCCGGTATCCAGTGGTTGTTCTTATTTTGTAAGTATTAACTAGGCCAGCCCAGTGTTTCCCAAATGTTTTCACTGATGAAATGGTCGTTTTAGTTGGTGTGTCTGATGGAGAAATCTGGCCATAAATGCCTGCGGTAAACGTTAAAAGATTAAGCAGATAGAATTGTATAGAATCTGTTCAAATAACCATGGTATCCAGTGGTTGTTCTTATTTTGTAAGTATTAACTAGGCCAGCCCAGTGTTTCCCCAATGTTTTCACTGATGAAATGGTCGTTTTAGTTGGTGTGTCTGATGGAGAAACCTGGCCATAAATGCCTGCGGTAAACGTTAAAAGATTAAGCAGATAGAATTGTATAGAATCTGTTCAAATAACCATGGTATCCAGTGGTTGTTCTTATTTTGTAAGTATTAACTAGGCCAGCCCAGTGTTTCCC
>CAXITT010000324.1:803298-815280 GCA_964033795.1 Lymnaea stagnalis
TTCACTGACCCTCACTTTCCTGTCTATCTCTCTGAACTGTTGCTTCCTTACATCCCCACAAGACAACTACGTTCTTCCATTGACAGTAGAACCCTCTCAATCCCAAGAACCAAAACTAAGACCATCGGTGAACGCTCCTTCTACTTCCATGGGCCCACGTTCTGGAACCAGCTCCCCTTCCATATCCGTCATAGTGAAACCTCGTCCATTTTCAAAAAGTCCCTTTAAACTCATCTGTTTAGGTCCGCCGATGACCTGTGATGCACCCTCCTTGCCCTACCTCATTTTCTGTCTCGGGTTGATCCTGTAGTATAGGCCGACACGTGCCAAAGTGTCCTCGTTTTATAGCTATTTTAATTGTTTCTATAGTATAGTAGTTACTATCCTAGTGTCTCATTTTTATTTTACTTAGTTTACATGTTTTTAATAGTTGTGAAGCGCTTAGAGCTTTATGGTAAGCGCTATATAAAAATGCCTCAATAAATCAATAAATAATGTTTTTAAAATTAATTGAATAAAGATTTTTCAAAATTAGAAAATTTTAGATTACATTTTTTAAAAATTATTATTATTATTCTATATATATTTTTTTAAATATAAAAAGTGACGTCACAATTTTTTTTGCCGCCCCCCCCCCGAGCGTGACGTAATTTGCGAACGACTCCTTGTTGCAGGCGTTACTAAGAAGAAAAACAGCAAATGTGGCTTGACACCAAGTAAAAGATCTGTTCATAGTTTGGGAACTGCTGGACTGGCCACATCTAATTTTTGTCTGACTCCATGTTACATCCTCTCTTATGGAAATATCGTTTTTAATGTTATTGGCATGGAGACTGGAATAAGCTAAACTTACTTTGGGGTTGCCGTGTGTTTGTCTGTGGCTGTAGTTCTAAGTTCTAATGTTGTCCAAGGCCTGTTTGGCTACAGCATTGGATTATCTTTACTTTAGGATTATATAATCTTATCATCATTGAGACTATATTATCATCTTTGAGACAATCTTATCATCATTGAGACTATATTATCATATTTGAGACAATCTAATCATCTTTGAGACAATCTTATCATCTTGGTTCAGTCATACTAATTAAGTTAATGGTATAGAATATTCGGCCCGCGAGCCGCATGCGGCCCGCCAGCACCCACTTGGCGTCCCGCGAAGTAACGAAATTTTCTTTATTATTGTTATTTTCATAATAGCTTTACCCCCTGTCCTATTTTCTTTCGGCCAGCATAAGTTTTTTCATAAAGTATTACGGCCCGCCTTACATTTTGAGTTGTGCAGGCCTGGTATAGATCTAATGAGGCATTCAAACATATTTGCAAAATTTAAAACCCAGACTAGTAATGACGTTGGTTTCATCTGTAACTTTGGTCTGAAACATGAAAGGGGAGTTCAGAAATTGTCACTTTTGAAACCCGTCAAATGAATGCCAATAGAACCAAACTTTACAGTTCACCATTAGTCTTCCTTAATTAACATTGGATTGACTGCTACTAGTTGGATTGACTGCTACCATGGGCGCCCGAAGGGGGGGGGGCAAGGGGGGCACTTGCCCCCCTTGGATTGATTGGATAACATTTTTTTAGACAAAAATAGACAAAAAATGTATTAAAGTAAAGAGAAAATAAAGAGAAAGTAACTAAGCTGATGACCTGTCCGTTCGTTCACCATACAAATACGCTACAGTAAATTGAAACTACATTAAAACATTACTAAACATTTTTTGCCCCCCCCCCGGAAGTTAATCGATTTTTTCGCCCCCCCCATAAATTCAAACTCCATTAAAACATTACTAAACCTTTTTTGCCCCCCCCCCGGAAGTTAATCGATTTTTTCCCCCCCCCCCCCCCTAGAAAGTTATCTGCGGGCGCCCATGACTGCTACTGATACTACCGGTAAAACAGCATCGTGACCTGCTGATTGGTAGGTGATTCGGCTCAAAGGAGCCAACAGTTACTGGGCCAAAGAGCACAGTCCATCAGACCGTCCCACTGGTTATCATCATTAATTAGCAGTGGAGAATACATTATGTCCCTTCAAGTTGGACTGTGTATCTCAATGTACTCTCCCCCACCCCCACCCCAATGACGCTTGTTTGGCTTATGTAAACGCACCAGCTTTCATTACGCCTGTGTCCAAGCTTTGCATGTGTTTTGCGGCCCAGATTCCTAAGTTTGCGCTTTCAACGGTTTCTCTGTGTTGTTGCTTTGAGTGTAAGGAATGGCTGAGTTGCATCCTGTGTACAATTATCAGCCAGTGATATTTTAGTCGTAATCTACTCCTGCATGCTGCACGTTGTTGACATTCTCCATTGTGTACTGTGTACGCAGACTTAGAACGTGATAATCTATTTAGTTGACCAAAGGTGAAAACGTAGAAACGCCTATGACATCATAAATATGACCATAAACATGTATCAAGGTAATAAATAATATGTTTTCATTTATTAAATATGTAGGTAAATATCTAGTTGTGGTTAAATCGACAACGTACCTAAGTCCTAACCACAATACTAATATTAATCTTATATATTTTTGTTATCTAATACCATATTGTTAATCTAAAAGCGAATTGATAAACTAATACCATATTGTTTAACATTTGGTTATGTCACACTCTGAAATGATTAATTTAAGTTGAGGAGAGTTGGTTAACAACAACAAAATGAAGCCCATGCAGTAGGGGAGTTTGTACGATAAATTTAGACTGCATACGAACATCTTTAGAGAAACATGCAGATATGTGTCTCTTTCTGTGACAAAGTCTTTCATCTCTAGACCAGTGTTTCTCAAACAGTGTTATCTATCACTGATAATCTGGACAGCGGTCACTTTACTCAATTATTCTTATCACCAGATTTGTGTAAAAACTTCAATCAGACATAGGCATATATTGAACCATAAAAATGTGTATACAAAAATGCCCAAGTTATTTTGACCGCTTGGTAGTCCAACGAAACTATCGTTTAAAGCAAGATGACCCTGGGAATCGTTTCCTCTAGTCACCAAACTGGACATGGTCAAAACGATCTCAAAATAGAGAGATATTTTGTTGAATAAGAAAGAAATTTAACGGTCTTCGACTTTTCCATTATTTAAAAAACATTCGATGAATTGTGTCCCTGGCCTCGAAGTCATTCATGCAAGCAAAAGACGAAGGCCGTTTTAAAAAAAAGTCTTGAGCAGGTGTAGAGATGCTGTTTGAGAAACATTGATTTGTTCAACATAAAGCTATCTCTTTATCTGATCTGTTCGCGTGGATAGAATCAACGGATTGTTGTACAAATAAAAGTACATACATACTTGATAAAGATTACTTTATTAAAAAAAACATTATTATTTTTTTTTGGAAAAATAATTTTTCTTAGCAAACGCTCCATTTTAAACCAACTATTCAGTGATCCTGTTCATATTAAGCTGAACTTTTCTCCTATACATCATTAATTAACATTTGATTTAAATTAAATAATGCATTACAGAAATAAATAAAAAAATACTTTCAAATTTATATTATTTATCAGAACGTAATTTAATTAAATTACATGATCTATTATCAGCATGTTAAAAAGTCAGAGACATAACTGTTTTGTTATATATATTTGTTATAATTCACCACTTTCTGAACTTATTTGTTTGCTGTTGTGTATGTGTTTGCCGTTTCCGTATTAACCCCTCTAATTTCACTGCATGCTAATGACAGCTTCACCTCCTTTTCACCCCCTCCCTCTACCCCGCACCCAACATTTGCACAGCAAAATCTGATTCAAACTAAGGACCCTTCACCACTCAAAAGGCGAAACTCGGTCAAAGGGCCCCACCCCGCCATCAACACCTCCGTGAAATCCACCATCATTCAGAGAAGCAGGTCCCTCCATTCTGTCAATCAGCCCGATGAAAGCCCCGAGCCATCTCCACCACAGCCGCAAGCAACAGCCACCGGTGAGCTCGACCGTGCGGCACCACACAAACCGATCATAATGCACACGACGTTCAAAAGCAACAGCGTGAAACCGAACCCGATCCAAACCAATACCATTACTACCAATACCAATACCAGCAATACCAATGCCAGCAACAAGTCAAACCAGATTAAGAGCGAGTGCGTGTTGCGTCAGTTTGGTTTGGGCGTCACAGTTCAGGGAGACAAACCCACGGGGGATAACAACCCCTTGTCCGTGACAAGCATGCGGGAGAGAACTGTGAACGGGGAGCTGACCTCCAGTGGTGGTGGTGGTGGCGGTGGTGGCGGCGGCGGCGGTGGCTCTCAGCAAGTTGGTCTCGATGGGATGTCGTCGGGGGGTTTGTATGTCAAACGAAAACCTGGCCACCAAACACGCGTGACCACCACAACAAACGTCAGCTCCAGCAGTTTCCTCCCGGTGTTTCAACATTCTGTCAGTGCTTCTTTAGCCGCCTCGCCCTCCCCTCCCTCCCCCTCCCCATCCTTAGCGCCACCTTCTTTCTCTCAGCACGCACCCTCTGTTGGTTCAGGCGAACCCCATGTTGTAACATCCAAACCGCCTGGTCCGGTCTCGGCCAATTCTACCGCCCCTCTTCCCAAACCGCTGGAGGGCGCTAACACAGGTTTAAGTAAGTCTCAAATGATCGCAGCCGACCCCCTGCCGCAAAGAGAATTCCGCGGCCTCCCCAGTGTGAGACTGCTGGCCAAAACGTTCGGCAGCAGCACGGCGTTGAACACGAGCCCGAACCTCAGCACAGGGCCACGCCTGAGTGCCAGCCACACGATTCACTTTAATAGTAGGCCTCTTGTGCGGTCACACAGCAGTCTATCCATTTCCGACTCCGCAAAGCACACCTCATCCAACATTGTCCATCTCACTAAGGGCAACACCACGGCCGTCGGCCCAGACAAGCCACCGGAACCAACCGTCGTCGTCAACGGTATGCCCCAGCGTCAGCTCGCCAACAGACCCGCGGAGCCCGCCAACCGCCAGTCGACGGCAAAGATACACGTCTCTAACAGCGGGCCCAGTGAGCTGGAGTTGGCGCGAGCTCGACTCAAAACGAGTAGAACTATACGGGAGACAACCACCAACCGACTCGCTGACACTAAAACCAACGCTGATTCTCCGGTTATCTCCCTCGCGACGTCACGACCTCCCAGTGGCGATCACGCGAAAGGAGAATATTCAGAGGAAGACTCTCGACCGGTGTCCTACGTCAAAAAGAAAGATGTGGCCCCTGGACAGCCCGGCCTCACCCCCAACACTGCACCTGTGGCCGTTACCCTGACAACGAACACCACTTCAAAGGTAGGGTCCAGCAGCGTGACGGCCGGGCCTGTGACACATAACAATGAGCCAAGGCGATGGCTGTCCTCATCTAACAGATTCAACTCGGCGTCGTCATCATCATCTTCTTCTTCAGCCCAACCCGAAAAGGCCACACCCGCAGCCCACACGCCAACTCCACACTCCAATGCCGAGGACGGAAACAGATACACGGCAAAGACATTACCAGCCCAAGGGTCCACGGCAAAAACATTGCCAGCCCAAGGGTCCAGCAGAAACGAGCGGGTGGTCTCCACGGCCACGCTCAACATGAGACGGAGCAAGTCTCGGGAGGAGCTGCAGGACACCGGCGGCCCACCGTTCGGCAAGGAATCCCTCCTCCAACAGATACAGGCCAGAAGGAGGGATGACTACGACAGCGGCGTCGTCCGAGGGAGTAACTTCGTGTCCATGTCCAAGCTGTCGCTGTCCATGCCGTCCCTTCTTCACGATGGTGAGTACATTTGTATATAGCAATCCTTCTCTGTGTTTCCTCTTACTAACAAATACCACCCATGCCCTCTTTCCCCAAACTGTTGATCAATAACCATAGTTTTTTAAAAACTTTGATAATATCTTGTTCTGTATTATACAAATTAAAACCAAAAAAAAAAAAAAAAAAAAAAAAAAAAAAAAAAAAAAAAAAAAAAAAAAAAAAAAAAAAAAAAAAAAAAAAAAAAAAAAAAAAAAAAAATAACCATAGTTTTTTAAAAACTTTGATAATATCTTGTTCTGTATTATACAAATTAACACCAAAAAAAAAAAAAAAACAACAACAAAACAAACAACTAATTGAAAACAACAAACTAAAAAACAAAAAAACAAAAACAAGAAACAAAAAATATTTTTAAAAACATAAGGAAAAGATACAGACAAATACAAAACTCTTATAATGTTTTAACCAAAAAATACCAACAACAAAAGAACAACACAAATTTAATTTTTATTTGACAACTGTATGTTGAATGTTTCTTTAGAATCAATTACATCCATCAGTGAGTGATCATTGTTGCTATTATTTCGATGACTGCTCCATTCTTGCTGATACCTAAACTAAGATTGCAAAGACATTGGAGCAGATGTGATTTGTGTGCTACATATGTTTCATTTGAAATAATTTGAATTGATTGGGGCAAATAAACCTACCAAAACAAAAACAAACAAACAAACACAAAACGACAAAAGCTAAGACATTTCAAAAAGACACATCCTTATAAGTCACTATAATGTTACTCTTTGAAAGAAAAGTCTTTATTTCTGAAACACCACCAGCCATACATGCTGACCTGTGGGGTAAGAAAACTGTACAAAAGCCCCCCCCCCCCCCCCNTAGGTGATATACTTTTGCCATTCACCCCAATGATTTCAACAGATATGCCATTTGAATTCAAACGCCTACAGTTTCCGATGCGACACGCGTCTACAATGACTATCTACAAAGCACAGGGACAATCGCTACAAGTTTGCGGACTAAATTTGGAAAACCCATGCTTCGCCCATGGACAGATGTATGTGGCCTGCTCTTGCGTCGGAAAATCTTCTGATTTATTCGTGTATATACCAGATGGAAAAACAAGAAAAACTTTGAGTAT
Organism: Lymnaea stagnalis; assembly: GCA_964033795.1. NCBI lineage: Eukaryota > Metazoa > Mollusca > Gastropoda > Lymnaeidae > Lymnaea > Lymnaea stagnalis. The sequence continues at coordinate 810,185 of CAXITT010000324.1, forward strand.
TTAAAAGCTCTTGAAGAAACATAACATGCAAACACTTTCTTTCCTTGAGTGGCATTGCAACGCTTGCCGGGTACTCGCTAGTAGATTATATTTGTTTTAATGTTTTCAACAAAAAAAAAAACATGTTGCAACCTAGTTTTCTTCAATTGCTGCATTGATGATATTCATTTTGATTTATCATTATCATGCTCATCAATATTGTCACATGCAAAGGTGAATACTATTGAATAATCTTAGGGAATGGTAATATTTCCATGATTATTATTGTTTTATTTTTAAAAACAATAAAAAAAATTAAGGAGACTTCGGGTTTTTCACTTCCTTCATTTCTTGAAACTCATCATAATCACGTCCATAAACATTGGTATTAACAAAATACCACGCGTGTGTATGTATCACGGGTTCGTATTATAATTATGTAGTAGACCTACTGTAGACCTGTTTAGTTCTATGATTTTGGTGACCAATTTAGATGTCTTATGCGATTCTCCGTCGAGATCCGTCAGTCAGAACAACAATTTTAAAAGACCCGGTTTAAAAAAATCCCCCCCCCCCCCCACCAAAAAAAAAAAAAAACCAAAAAAAAAACCACAGTAGAAAAATGTCCCTACCAAACAACTGTCCAGTTACAACAGCATGAAAACCCGAACCAATCAAATGATTCTTAACAAAACAAAGTACCGGTATTATTTGGCAGTTATTGATCATGTTATGATCAATGTTTTCATTGCGTTGACAGTCTCAATAGGGCCTAATTGTCATGAATAACCTCTCCAGCACCGCATGCTCATTTTGGAGTTTTGTTGAAAAGATGCCATTTCATTTCTGGAGTCTTAGGATTTAGTTCATTCATCAACTATATAGAAAAGACAGGGAAGTCAGTGATATTGAATTAAAAGGGTGGGGGGGGGGGGCTTTTGGTAAAGACTTTCTCAGCAGGAAACACGTGATGGAGCTCTGAACTCATCCTCTTTGGGGCAAGCATTTCCTTTCCAATAATGCATCAGGCACACCCAGGTACAGCAGTAAAGTGTTTGGAAGAAAGCATCTCCAGTTGTAACAGCTGTTATGCTAATTACTGGAAGAGCTCCACATCTTACCGCTCCACCTCACCATTTGGCGTAATTTATTTAAGGATTACAAAATGGAAAGCAAGCAACTCTCGCCAATCTCATTTATAAACTGGAGAGGTGGGGGGGGGACCATGCGCAATTTAGCCCAATGTCATCTGCCAGTCCTATGGCATGTGGTGTACAGTTGAACTTTGAAACACACTTTGATCTGTTTTGATCAAGTCATCTTTGTTGTGAAGTTTGAAGTGTTGTTTTTATGTACGTCATTAGGATCACGTGATGATATCAAGGAGGATAGAATAAAGAGCCATGGGTGACACCCTCACGGGAGGGGTGGAGCGCTGAGGCCAAGAGGAGTTTTTAACATGCCATTTCCTTAACAAAATTCAGTTAAATACAAGAACAGGGTGCCTTCAGAACCAAGTGCTACATCAACAGTGTACCACCAGATCAGGGTGACACCAGATCAGCGTGACACCAGAGCAAGGTGTCATCAGAGCAAGGTGTCATCAGAGCAAGGTGTCATCAGAGCAAGGTGTCATCAGAGCAAGGTGTCACTAGATCAGGGTGTCACCAGAGCACACTCGGAGAAGGTTCATGGGGAAGTCCGGAGGGGTTGAATACAATTGCAGAAGGGAGGGGGCAGTTAAACACACCGGACAGTTTTGCAAAGAAGAAAACAAGATGGCGAAGCTTGAGGGCATTGGTCGTTCTCATTGTGAACTCCAGACCAGATCAAGAGACATCAAGGGAGTGGCAGACATGTTTGCTCTGTTCAAGCCGAACACCAGATCAGATCAAGAGACATCAAGGGAGTGGCAGACATGTTTGCTCTGTTCAAGCCGAACACCAGATCAGATCAAGAGACATCAAGGGAGTAGCAGACATGTTTGCTCTGTTCAAGCCGAACACCAGATCAGATCAAGAGACATCAAGGGAGTAGCAGACATGTTTGCTCTGTTCAAGCCGAACACCAGATCAGATCAAGAGACATCAAGGGAGTAGCAGACATGTTTGCTCTGTTCAAGCCGAACACCAGATCAGATCAAGAGACATCAAGGGAGTAGCAGACATGTTTGCTCTGTTCAAGCCGAACACCAGATCAGATCAAGAGACATCAAGGGAGTAGCAGACATGTTTGCTCTGTTCAAGCCGAACACCAGATCAGATCAAGAGACATCAAGGGAGTAGCAGACATGTTTGCTCTGTTCAAGCCGAACACCAGATCAGATCANCCCCCCCTTTTTTTTTTTCTTCCGAACTCTGTTTTCGGAAGATGGTTAAATATATCCTTTGACTTTGATTAGTTTTAGAGCTATTTCTGTGTGGGCATGTCGTGTCACCAACCGGCAATACATATCATAGAATTGATAGGTGGTCAAGAATGCCAAATCTCATTACCTACCATGCCTGAAATCTCACATTGAGAGTAAATACTTCAAATCATTTTTTAACGTTTCTGTTTGTATTTATTTCTTATGTCCAATAGTGATACTATCATCATAAACATTACTTATACTTACATCAAAGAATACTTATGTAATGAGGGTTAAATTGCTTCCATTTCGGACAGATCGATTAAACAAGCCCTAAAAAAAGTCTTTCTGTGTATAAATCCTTTGTACCCAGTTTTGATTATTTTGATACCAATATTCTCATTTACCAACCGCGTTTACACCCCCAAGATTGATTTCACCAACTATTTCAGAACAACAAAAGAAAAGATTATGCACCAAATGCACTTGCGATATTTAAAAAAAAAAACCAAAAGAATCGCAGTTTTTGGGAATTTTAATTTGTGAAATCAGAGCCATCATATTGCCCTCATCCTGCCATTGGAAAACAGGAAAACTGATTTTTGTTGTTGTTTGTTTGTTTTGTTTTTTTTTGGGTGGGGGGGGGGGCTGAAAATTTGATAGAATGTGTTTTCTTCGGCAACGAGTCTACGTACTAAGTTTCAGCTTGATAGGTTGACGGGAAGTGGGTCAATTAGCCGTCCGAAGATTTTGCCATCCAGCCAACCACCCACGAACAAAAACGAAGTTAATGTAAAGGGTTTTTAATAAACAATACAGTTCCTGTTTTTTAGAAATAGGTCGAGTGCAGGGGTTTCGTTGGCGCGGCTGTTGAACACATTCGCACGCTGCTCTTTTGGAGCATTGGATAGTGTGCCCTACTGAATTCAGTGTTGGTTACATGGTGATGCTAGCCAAGTCTTATATACTATCTAACCCGCCAAACAGTGACCTCTCCCCAACACATAATTGCACCCCCCAAACCCGCCAGGTTCAAATTCTCTGAAAGGAACACTGCCTCTCTATGACTATGTCAACATACAAAAGGACTTAACTATTAGCTCTACATTGAATTCCTCTTGTAAGGAAGTTGCATAAAAAGTTTTTGAAACGTACGAATGTCTTGCGGTCAAACCGCTATTGCTCTATGTTACTTTGTGTACGACATGCACTTTTGGTTCTATGTTACTTTGTGTATGACATGCACCTTTTGGTTCTATGTTACTTTGTGTACGACATGCACTTTTGGTTCTATGTTACTTTGTGTACGACATGCACTTTTGGTTCTATGTTACTTTGTGTACGACATGCACTTTTGGTTCTATGTTACTTTGTGTACGACATGCACTTTTAGTTCTATGTTACTTTGTGTACGACATGCACTTTTGGTTCTATGTTACTTTGTGTACGACATGCACTTTTGGTTCTATGTTACTTTGTGTACAACATGCACTTTTGGTTCTATGTTACTTTGTGTACGACATACACTTTTGGTTCTATGTTACTTTGTGTACGACATGCACTTTTGGTTCTATGTTACTTTGTGTACAACATGCACTTTTGGTTCTATGTTACTTTGTGTACAACATGCACTTTTGGTTCTGTTTCTTTGTGTACGACATGCACTTTTGGTTCTATGTTACTTTGTGTACGACATGCACTTTTGGTTCTATGTTACTTTGTGTACAACATGCACTTTTGGTTCTATGTTACTTTGTGTACGACATGCACTTTTGGTTCTATGTTACTTTGTGTACGACATGCACTTTTGGTTCTATGTTACTTTGTGTACGACATGCACTTATGGTTCTATGTTACTTTGTGTACGACATGCACTTTTGGTTCTATGTTACTTTGTGTACGACATGCACTTTTGGTTCTATGTTATTTTGTGTACGACATGCACTTTTGGTTCTATGTTACTTTGTGTACGACATGCACTTTTGGTTCTATGTTACTTTGTGTACGACATGAACTTTTGGTTCTATGTTACTTTGTGTACGACATGCACTTTTGGTTCTATGTTACTTTGTGTACGACATGCACCTTTTGGTTCTATGTTACTTTGTGTACGACATGCACCTTTTGTTTCTATGTTACTTTGTGTACGACATGCACCTTTTGAATCAGTTGATCGGAGCGACTGCCCTTCCAAATAGTTGATATCTGATCAGGTCGATGTTAGCCAACCGCCTTCCCGGTACAGCTGCAAGGTAGACCTGTCCTTTAATCCCAAGCCAGGAATAGATTTGCGTGTGTGTCTCATGTCCTTCAGTGTAACATTCAGCTGCACGTTTTCAGAATTAATTGACAATCACCTTGCATTACGCAACGTCTTATATCAGTCGACCTCAAGTGTGTAAAATGACCGTCACAAATGACTTCACGGTGTACGTCACAATGGCCGTCACAATGGTCGTCACAATGTACGTCACAATGTACGTCACAATGTACGCCACAATTGTCGTGTCAATGTACGTCACAATGGTCGTCACAATGTACGTCACAATGGACGTCACAATGTACATCACAATGGTCGTTACAATGTACGTCACAATGTACTAGAGACCGACCGAAAGTGATTTTCTGATTTCGGCCGAAGCCGAAAATAGGCCGAAAGTTTAAAATGACTTTTGGCCGAAACCGAAAAAAGGCCGAAAGTTTAAAAATGACTTTCGGCCGAAACCGAAAAAAGACCGAAAGTTAAAAATGAATTTCGGCCGAAACC
>CAXITT010000324.1:830139-881404 GCA_964033795.1 Lymnaea stagnalis
AAAAAAAAGTAAACCCCCCCCATAAACCCATTTTCCCCCCCCCCCCCCCCCCCCCCCCAAAAAAAAAAAGTGAATCAGCCCCATGAACTCATATTTCCAAATCTGGAGGCCATTTCGAGTATAGTTCTTGGTTTTGATCTTATTGATCAGAATGGCAGTGATGGAATGGACGTGCGACTTAATTGGTTAATAAGATGAGTTGGGAACCAATGCGTTTGTAATAGGTTTGTTGTTCTGCTGCACTGCAAGGAAGCTTTCTGGTATATTCTGGCATATTCTCTTTATACTCTGGTATATTCTCTATATACTATGGTATATTCTCTATATACTCTGGTATATTCTCTATATACTATGGTATATTCTCTATATACTCTGGCATATTCTCTTTATACGCTGGCATATTCTATTTATACTCTGGCATATATTCTATATATGCTCTGGCATATTCTCTTTATACTCTGGTATATTCTCTATATACTCTGGTATCTTCTCTTTATACGCTGGCATATTCTATTTATACTTTGGCATATTCTCTATATACTCTGGTATCTTCTCTTTATACGCTGGCATATTCTATTTATACTTTGGCATATTCTGTTTATACTCTGGCATATTCTCTTTATACTCTGGCATATTATATTTATACTTTGGCATATTCTCTTTATACTCTGGCATATATTCTATATATATTCTGGCATATTCTCTTTAAGAAGCCGAAACAAACCTTAGAGGTTGTCATAAGCAATTCTCATCATGAAACCGAACAAAGTCATTTGTAAGGGTTTTCTCCATTATAAAACGTTGCAAAATGTATGAACATAAATATTATGTATTGAAATAAAAAGATCTCCAATGAAGTCAATGATTATAACTTGGGCCAGTTGTAGTTCCGGAGTTCTTTGAAAGATGTACCAACTGTCCAATTCATGAACACTACTCTCCGGAGTTCTTTGAAAGATGTACCAACTGTCCAATTCATGAACACTACTCTCCGGAGTTCTTTGAAAGATGTACCAACTGTCCAATTCATGAACACTACTCTCCGGAGTTCTTTGAAAGATGTACCAACTGTCCAATTCATGAACACTACTCTCCGGAGTTCTTTGAAAGATGTACCAACTGTCCAATTAATGAACACTACTCTCCGGACAAGGAAATGAGTTGAACAAAGGTTAACGAGCGAGACATTGAGTCCAATAAGTTTGGTTTTTTCGAACCCATCAAGTAAAGCATTGAGGAAACGGTCGAATCTATTGACTTATGGTCATATGGTATATTCAGTTTTCACCCTCCGCCAAGAATATTGGTTATATTTTAACAACATGTCTCTCGATAATCATATCTCTCACATTTGTCGCACTGCATACACCGCTATCCGTCAGATCAGCTCGATCCGCTAATACCTCACAGTTGGTGTAACAAAAAACCCTAGTCTGTGCTCTAGTTCTCTCTCGTCTTGACTATTGCAACTTTCTTCTATCAGGTTCACAAAAAACTTCTTAGAAAAATTACAAAAGGTTCAAATCTCAGCTGCTAGGCTAGTTCTAAAGGCAAACAAACGTGATCACGTCACTCCACTACTCCATTCCCTTCATTGGCTCCCTATACAGGCACGCATTGACTACAAGTTGTCTGTTCTCTGTCACAACTTTTTCTCGAATTCCTGCCCTTCCTATCTTACCGAACTTCTTTCTGTCTATTCACCCCTTCGACAGCTTCACTCCTCCGCTGACGCGCGTATTCTTTCTGTCCCCAAGACTCGCACAAAAACATACGGTGAGCGATCGTTCTCTTTCTGTGCCCCCAAACAATGGAATTCTCTTCCATTACACATCTGCAATATGCCGACCATCACAGCCTTCAAAACTGATCTCAAAACACATCAATTTAATCTCAACTGTCCTGACTGATTGCCACCTCTGACCGTAAAACGATGGCACTGAGTGTGGTCCACGGCTTGACATGTCAATAGTTTTATATATGCATTTGTTTTGTTTGATTTTTATTAATGTATGTTAGTTATTTTTTAAAGTTTTTGATTATGTTTGTTAAATTGTGTGTACAGCGTGGTGAGCCTAGCCCTAGGCTGAGGTACCACGCTATATAAAACCACTTATAATAATAATAATAATAATAATAATAGTAATAATAGGCTCTAATGATCCCAATTCATCTGGTTTATAAAACATGGTCAACATTGGGGTTAGGTTATTGTCAAGCTGCGCAATGCCTAATCTCACTACAGTGGAGTGACTAAGCTCACTACAATGGAGTGACTAATCTCACTACAATGGAGTGACTAATCTCACTACGGTGGCATCATGCTGTGAACATTATGTTTTCAATGCGCGTATGTTTTCATTAGGTTATTACTCAGACATTGTTATGTTTTCAATGGGCGTATGTTGTCATTAGGTTATTACTCAGACATTGTTATGTTTTCAATGCGCGTATGTTGTCATTAGGTTATTACTCAGACATTGTTATGTTTTCAATGCGCGTATGTTGTCATTAGGTTATTACTCAGACATTGTTAAGTTTTCAATGCGCGTATGTTGTCATTAGGTTATTACTCAGACATTGTTATGTTTTCAATGCGCATATGTTGTCATTAGGTTATTACTCAGACATTGTTATGTTTTCAATGTGCGTATGTTGTCATTAGGTTATTACTCAGACATTGTTATGTTTTCAATGCGCGTATGTTGTCATTAGGTTATTACTCAGACATTGTTAGGTTTTCAATGGGCGTATGTTGTCATTAGGTTATTACTCAGACATTGTTATGTTTTCAATGCGCGTATGTTGTCATTAGGTTATTACTCAGACATTGTTATGTTTTCAATGCGCGTATGTTGTCATTAGTTTTCAATGGGCGTATGTTGTCATTAGGTTATTACTCAGACATTGTTATGTTTTCAATGCGCGTATGTTGTCATTAGGTTATTACTCAGACATTGTTATGTTTTCAATGCGCGTATGTTGTCATTAGGTTATTCCTCAGACATTGTTATGTTTTCAATGCGCGTATGTTGTCATTAGGTTATTACTCAGACATTGTTATGTTTTCAATGCGCGTATGTTGTCATTAGGTTATTACTCAGACATTGTTATGTTTTCAATGCGCGTATGTTGTCATTAGGTTATTCCTCAGACATTGTTATGTTTTCAATGCGCGTATGTTGTCATTAGGTTATTACTCAGACATTGTTATGTTTTCAATGCGCGTATGTTGTCATTAGGTTATTACTCAGACATTGTTATGTTGTCAATGCGCGTATGTTGTCATTAGGTTATTACTCAGACGTTGTTATGTTGTCAATGCGCGTATGTTGTCATTAGGTTATTACTCAGACATTGTTATGTTTTCAATGCGCGTATGTTGTCATTAGGTTATTACTCAGACATTGTTATGTTGTCATTAGGTCATTAGGTGCTTTATTCAGACATTGTTATGTTGTCATTAAGGTCTTTATTCAGACATAACCGCGTCATTAGCGTCAACATACGCATTCCCTGTTCTGTTGGGGGGGGGGGGCAAAATCGGCAGAAAGTACAACGCGACACCTCCACGCCCAGCAGCGCATGCCGTCTATGGCAGTAATGGTGGCAGGCCTCCCGATTTTGATCAGGCCGATCAGTTTATGGAGTTCGATCTGTATCAATGGGTCTGGCACCTGGCCAAGACTTGGGCTGTCGTCTGTAAGTGGGGGCGAGCTATGTCAGGCATTTCGCTGCGTGGAGACCCGTGGGTAGCCAGGTACGGCCAGGTATGTGTTGTAGAGTAACAAAGTTATCTTCTATGGTTATGGCCGCTAAAGGCTTGTCCTAATTAGGAATAAATATGTTACGGAAAGATATGAAAACGTTTATATGACCTGACGTAGATGTGGAATTCAATAATTTTACGCTGTCTGGACATAGAGAAATAAACGTAGTCCGTCAATCGTGGTTTTAAACTCATGATGAGGCGCGTTCAAGGGGTGTGTTGTAATAAATAGTTGATAAACACATGATCATGTTTTAAGTCATAATTATAAGTCTACTTACTTGATTTGATTCCCCTATGTCAACAACTAGTGGCATTAAAAAAAAAACAACTCCTGAAATCATTTGAATTGATTTTAAATAAATCAATTGCCAAGGGGAAGTCTTAATTAGACGTGTCTGCTGTCAAATTACCTACATGACTGAGACTTTTGTTCTCAAACTACGATTATGAAGCGCAGACTTAGACTCGTTGACTTAGACGTTATTAATGTTCTTGCGCAGGCCTGCACACCATACGGCCCGCCAGCACCCACTTTGTGGTCCGCGAGGTAACGAAATATTCTTTTTTTTTTTTTAATCATTATCTTTCCCCACTTGTGCTATTTATTTATTTAGGCATTTTTATATAGCTTAAAGCTCTCAGCGCTTTACAATGATTAAAAACATGTAAACTAACTACAATAAAAATGAGACACTAGGATAGTAACTACCATACTATAGAAACAATTAAAATGGCTATAAAACGAGGACACTATTTTCTTTCGGCCCGCACATGTTTTTCATCAAGTTTTTCATATGTACCCACTAGAGAGCTCCGTTCATCCGATAGTGGCAACATATCGATACCGTGTGTTCGCCTTGAGACTTACGGAAAGCGCTCTTTTGCATTTGCCGGCCCAACACTTTGGAACGCCCTTCCAGTCGCTCTCAGAAACAGCCAGACACTGGAGTCCTTTAAAACCGATTTAAAAACACATCTATTTCGCAAACACCTTCTGGGGTGATGCTATCTACCATCTTTTTCAGTTAATGTATATTGGCCTGTGTTGCTTACGGTTGAAACGGGATGAAAGACTTTGACTGGGTATGCTCGTATGTAGTTTTATATTGTTGCGTCTGTTTTTTAAATGTGGTACATTTCAGATCGTTTTTATTTCTCTTTATAATATGGTTGACTTTGTACCACGCTTCGAGGGTTTGGGGATGAAGCGTGTTTTTTAAATAAACTTTATTATTATTATTATTATTAAGTATAACGGCCCGCACATGTTTTTTATCAAGTCTAACAGTTTGAGTTGTGCCGGCCTGCACTTGAGAGCAATAGATAAATAGTTTTGAAATGCTTAGCGCGCGCTCCGCCGCCGAGTCATGGGCTAGCAAATATTTGTACACATCCAACTATTGTAAACATTTGCCACCATCATTTCTCCATCCTGATCCAAGTCATGACTTAGAAAAGAAAATGGTTTATTGGGGGTGGGGGGGCGTGTTCCCGTGTGCTCCGTAGTCCTTTTTTCGAGTCAAATATATTTAGACTAAGGCAGTGCTTCTAAAAGTTGTCATCCTCAGTCCAGAACCTATCCATGAGCCCTCAGTCCGGAACCTGTCCATGAACCCTCAGTCCGGAACCTATGCCTGAGCCCTCAGCCCAGAACCTATCCATGAGCCCTCAGTCCGGAACTTGTGCATGAGCCCTCAGTCCGGAACCTGTCAGTGAGCCCTCACTCCAGAACCTATCCATGAGCCCTCAGTCCAGAAACTATCCATGGGCCTTCAGTCCGGAACCTGTCAGTGAGCCCTCAGTCCAGAACCTATCCATGAGTCCTCAGTCTTGAGCCCTCAGCCCAGAACCTATCCATGAGCCCTCAGTCCGGAACTTGTGCATGAGCCCTCAGTCCGGAACCTGTCAGTGAGCCCTCAGTCCAGAACCTATCCATGAGCCCTCAGTCCAGAAACTATCCATGGGCCTTCAGTCCGGAACCTGTCAGTGAGCCCTCAGTCCAGAACCTATCCACGAGTCCTCAGTCTTGAGCCCTCAGTCCAGAACCTATCCATGAGTCCTCAGTCTTGAGCCCTCAGTCCGGAACCTGTGCGTGAGCCCTCAGTCCAGAACCCCTCAGTCCGGAACCTGTCAGTGAGCCCTCAGTCCAGAACCTATCCATGAGCCCTCAGTCCAGAACCTATCCATGAGCCCTCAGCCCAGAACCTATCCATTAGCCTTTAGCCCGGAACCTGTGCGTGAGCTCTCAGTCCAGAACCCCTCAGTCCGGAACCTGTGTGTGAGCCCTCAACCTCAGTCTTGAGCCCTCAGTCCAGGACCTATCCTTGAGTCCTCAGTCTTGAGCCCTCCGTCCGGGACCTGTGCGTGAGGCCTCAGTCCAGGACCCCTCAGTCCGGAACCTGTCAGTGAGCCCTCAGTCCAGAACCTATCCATGAGCCCTCAGTCCAGAACCTATCCATGAGCCCTCAGCCCAGAACCTATCCATTAGCCTTTAGTCCGGAACCTGTGCGTGAGCTCTCAGTCCAGAACCCCTCAGTCCGGAACCTGTGTGTGAGCCCTCAGTCCAGAACCTATCCATGAGCCCTCAGTCCAGAAAATATCCATGAGCCCTCAGTCCGGAACCTGTCAGTGAGCCCTCAGTCCGGAACCTGTGCGTGAGCTCTCAGTCCAGAACCCGACCGTGAGCCCTCAGTCAGAGTGAAATTTAGGCAAAGTGAAATTTAGGCAAATCGAAAAAGAAAATAAATTAATAAATTGGGGACAAGGTGCCTGCATTTCTGAGTGTCCCACTTGTCAAAGACATTCTACAACAGCGGTGCTCAACCTGTGGGTCGCTACCCCGTTGGGAGTAGAATGACCCTTACACAGGAGTCGCCTAAGATCATCGGAAAACATATTTATGAAGTAGCAAGAATATAATTCTATGGTTGGGGGTCACCATACCATGAGGAACTGTATTAAAGGGTCGCGGCATTAGGAAGGTTGAGAAGCACTGCTCTATAAAGGTATTTGATGGCCCGCAAAGACGCACTGGAATTCGTATTGTTCACGAGTTTATTGATCCAGCTTAATCATAGTTGAAAGGTTGCTTCATTGGATCTTGGTGTTTAGTGGAGCAAGCAGTAATAGGCAGTGTGAAGGTTCTTACAAATGGTAGGCTGTCAGTGGAACGAGCCCCCACAACACAATGGACCACACCATTGACATCAATAGAACTTCAGGAGGCCGTAGGTAAAGAATAACTAAGACCCATTGAATGGGCGGGCCGCACGTAACGGCCAGGGCCCTGACACTATATCCCCCCCCGGTCCCCTCCTCGCCAATGGCACAGCCTGTCATCTAACCCAGGAGTCGGCAAGCTTTTTGTGTGTTGACCCGTGTTTAGAAATAATCCTGTATTATGATTTTTATATCTGCTAAGCGTGTCATAGATCAGGGGTAACAAAGTCCGCCTCTAGTCTATCAGAGATGCCGTGTGTGTGTGCCACTGTTGGCCAACCACTGCCTGGCTCAATCCCAAATTAACGATTTAATATTAAAATAAAAATATTGAGGTATATTCTCCACACGACGCGTACGGAACCTTCTGGTGCTTGATTGGCAGCGTATGCCCAAAAATCATATTTTGAATATATTTTCCTGACACCAGTGGTTTTGAAGCTATATGTTTGTGTGCCTAATATTTTTTTTTTTTAATTTAAGAAATTACCTCCCTTTCCCAACCCCACCTCTTTAAAAAATATTTTCTCGTAGTCCTTATTTCTGAATGTTATTATTTCTTATGAGAACGTCCCCAAAAAAAAAAAAAACAAAAAAAAAAAAAAAAGATTTGAGTCCGTGGTAGGTGCGTCCCTTGGGAGGTGCGTACCCTGGGAGTCACGTCCCCTTGGAGGTGAGTTCCCTGGAAGGTGCGTCCCCAGGGAGGTGCGTCCCTGGATTTGGGAACCGCTGCCATATTGACGCTAGGAAGAGGATCACAAGATAAAGGCGTGGAACAGGAGACTAATATTTCACGCGGGTCTAAGAAGGAATGAGTGTCATAAAATATCAAATCAACGAGAAAATACTGTAGGTATACATTGCTTCTACACCGTGTCTCTCTGCCTGTGGTCCACACCCCTTACCCCTGTGGTCCGCCAGCTTTAGTACCATGTCTTTCGGCGTGTGGTCAACACCCCTTTACCCTGTGGTCAACACCCCTTTACCCTGTGGTCAACACCCCTTTACCCTGTGGTCAACACCCCTTTACCCTGTGGTCAATGTGACGTGACGTACGTTGTCTAGAGGTCTTCTTCCATCCGTAGAAAAACTCACTGCCTTCACAAGACAAAAATCATACACCATATCCACAGCACTCGCCACTGTTCACTCCTTAAAAAACTCATCTCACACACTCTTATTCTCACGTGGTTCCTCCCGACACAGCACACCGGTCATACCTTGACCGAGAAAAATAAAAACTCGTGGGGCACACGGGGAAAATAAACTCACCCACGATTGGTCAAATTAACATTATAGAAGTTGACACAGACAAACTCACCCGATCTGACCGTGACAGTCAACACCCCTTTACCCTGTGGTCCGTCAGCTTTAGAACCGTGTCTCTCGGCGTGTGGTCGACCCCCCTTTACCCTGTGGTCAACACCCCTTTGCTATCTTTGTGTTGTCCCTACAATTTTCCATTTTTATTAAATTGTTCGGGGTCGCAGGCCACTTTGATTCTATAAAATGGTGTCTCAGGTCACTTTGATTCTATAAAATGGTGTCTCAGGTCACTTTGATTTTATAAAATGGTGTCTCAGGTCACTTTGATTCTATAAAATGGTGTCTCAGGCCACTTTGATTCTATAAAATGGTGTCGAAGATCACTTTGATATTATAAAATGTGATCGAGACCCAAAAAGTTTTTGGGACCTTGTGATTAAAATAAAAAAGATAGCATAGGCAACCAAAAACAATTGACTTCTCTGGACGATAGAGTTAGTATTCTGACTTTTGCCACAGGGATTAGATCGAAACACAAAAATCAATGAATATAAAGAAAACGAATACAATAAGATGTTTTGATGCTTTTTGTATATGTTTAGTGATATTCATTATTATTCAGTTTAACTCAAATGAACTCTTAACAAATGACATTGGAATGGCATTAAGTCTGATGGGACCAGGGCACGCATGGCCGCTATTCGGACCCGGGTCCCTTTAGACTTAATGTTATTCGGATGTCATTTGTGGTAGTTTATTTTAGTTGAACTGAAGAAGTAAGTTTACAAACGCATAGTCCATTCAATTATCTTTCATTTGATACCGAATTTTGTCTTACAAACCCAACAATAATATTTTAAATAGTTTTTAATAAACCACAACTCTCACTTTTGATACCCGGGTCCGAATAGCACCAGCCAATTACTGATTCGAAGTTTCTTTTGAATGGAGCTGCATCATCATTTCTCTGTAAATACGAGGCGACTTGAGTATATTTGCATGTATTGAAATTGAATCTTTGCAATTAAGGTACTGGCTATCAGGAGTTTGTTCAAAAGTCATCTACTTTCACCATTGAAACACAGGTGACTTACCAGATAGTTGTACTTGTATTTGCTAACTCATACAGTTTTCCTCTACTTATATTTGCTAACTCATACAGTTTTCCTCTACTTGTATTTGCTAACTCATACAGTTTTCCTCTACTTATATTTGCTAACTCATACAGTTTTCCTCTACTTATATTTGCTAACTCATACAGTTTTCCTCTACTTATATTTGCTAACTCATACAGTTTTCCTCTACTTATATTTGCTAACTCATACAGTTTTCCTCTACTTATATTTGCTAACGTGTACAGTTTACATCTACTTATATTGGCTAACATGCACAGTTAACCCCTTCTTATTGATTTCTGTATCCAAATTCCTGAGGTAACATCTGCAGGTGAGAAATAGGGCGGTGGTTCTTGCGCTATGTGCGTTGTGTACCCCTGGAGGCAGCATTGGTCTCATGGTGTAATCTCAACATCACGTGGCATAAAACCATCCAATCTACACTGGAACAAAATGGAATATCATGACTGACCAGATAAGCTATCAGAATAGATTCTGTTTGAAGGCCTGGAGTAGCCATTAATATAAAACAATTGTTATGATCTATCCAGAGAAACTAGCACAATATCTTGTATTAAGAGGCCGGAACTGGCGCCATTAATAAAAACAAAATGTGTTTTAATATTCCATACATAAATTAACGTCCGCTGTCATGTTAACGAGCTTTTAGCTGTACAGCACATCGGTGGAACACATCAGTGGAAGACATCGGTGGAACACATCGGTGGGACACATCGGTGGAACACATCGGTGAAACACATCGGTGGAACACATCGCTGGGACACATCGGTGGGACACATCGGTGAAACACATCGGTGAAACACATCGGTGAAACACATCGGTGAAACACATCGGTGGGACACATCGGTGGAACACATCGGTGAAACACATCGGTGGAACACATCGGTGGAACACATCGGTGGGACACATCAGTGGAAGACATCGGGGGAACACATTGGTGGGACACATCGGTGGAACACATCGGTGGGACACATCGGTGGAACACATCGGTGAAACACATCGGTGAAACACATCGGTGGAACACATCGGTGAAACACATCGGTGGGGCACATCGGTTTAACACATCGGTGAAACACATCGGTGGGACACTTCGGTGGACTTATGACATTGTTTTCATTGAAATAATTGGGCATTCACCTTGTACAAACAACAACCTGGTATGTACATCACGTAAGAGTATGTGATGTTCAATGCGTCCAATATTTAGAACCGTTGCTCTGTTTTGATGGTGTTAATTGCCTCCCATGTTTAGAACCGTTGCTCTGCTCTGATGGTGTTGCATACCACGTGGCTCACACAGACAACTCTGGTGTATCCAGTCCGGTGGTTAGTGTGAGGACA
Organism: Lymnaea stagnalis; assembly: GCA_964033795.1. Lineage (NCBI taxonomy): Eukaryota > Metazoa > Mollusca > Gastropoda > Lymnaeidae > Lymnaea > Lymnaea stagnalis. Next base: position 840,874 of record CAXITT010000324.1, read on the forward strand.
TTTCTGTGTGCGACCAGTTTGTTAAGAGATGTGCGTGGAGAGCTGTGCGTTATTCAAGGGTTTGAGGTCATCGGCCAATATGATATCTTATATCTGTCATGTTTTCCATCAATGAATTCGTCTCAACGGTAGACACATGTGCCATTCGTAATACTTCAATCCAACAAATAATTCTTTTTTTTTAAACTTTCGGCACATCACAAATTGATTAACACGGCACGTGTAAGGACCCTAGGGTGTGTATGGTGTACACAAGTCAGCAACAAAAGAGGTCCTGGAGTTAGGGGAACAAAAAGAGCCGGTGAGTATGAGGATTTGTGGGCCACGTTTTGGAAACGATCTCAAATTTTCTGGGGAGGCGACACCCTTTCACGATGTAACTCTGCAGTTATCCGAAAATGCCGCCCCCTCCATGGAATTAAAAATGGACGCCTGGGCGGGCCACCCCGTGTGTCCCCATTTGCCCTTCTTTCTACGCTCCTGGCAGAGGTGTAGCTAGAGCGTTTTGCGCCAAGGGACCATATTCATTTTAACGCCCCCCCCCCCCTTCAACTCTGAAACCCATTACATATATCCATTAATTACCCTGAAAGCCCATTTTGACTACCCCGCTAGTCCTACGCCGCCCGGGACCATCTATCCCCTCTGNNNNCCCCCCCCCCCCCCCCCGAGGAAATCGAATTTAACAATGGCCACTTTTTTTTATTTATTTGTTAACTGAGTTTGTAACTCAGATGTTCTCAGATTATGTTTACGGGAATATCCGTAATTTGTCACGTCGATTTTCTCCACAAAACAACCCGACCACCAAAACATTGGCACATACTGCAGTTGTGAGAGTTCCGGGAAATGCTCACCATTACACTGTCAGAGCGGAAAGCTCCACAAAAACAACTCCATGAGCTGCTCATGACTGTGACTCTCATGTGCGTGGGATGAGCGGCTCGTGCTACAAATAGATTCACTAAGTGGCTTCAAAGTGGGGACCCAAACGTCATGTGTTTAAAAAAAGCTTGCATTGTCCTTGAATGAACAATTATTTTGAATATAAGTGAGGGAATTGACAAAGTTTTATCTGGTCACTTCGGTAAGTTTGGTTTTTTTTTTGCCAAAAAAATCCATCGTAGCACTTGACCTTTGAACTTCCGTTTTTATTTTCTCCAGGGATTTTGGAATATTTATTTAGCTCAGTTATTGCCGCAAACAACCCCCCCCCCACCCCACCCCATAATCTTAACTAGCTCAAGTAAGAATTTAACACCGAGATTAACCTCACCTTCCCCGCTGTGCCCAGAGCACATAATCCACCACCGAAGCCAGCACAAAGTGGTCCTGGTAGTGGTAGCAGATGTAGCAACAGTTGCCTTCTCTGTGCCCATCACATAGTCCTCCACCTAAGCCAGATCAAAGTAGTTCTGGTAGTGGTAGCAGATGTAGCAACAGTTGCCATCTCTGTGCCCATCATGTAGTCCTCCACTGAAGCCAGGACATAGTAGTCCTGGTAGTGGTAGCAGGTGGGGCAACAGTTGTCTATGCTGTGACAGCCGTGCTAATGTTATTAAGGAAACGATCTGCGAGTCTCACATGATCGCTCTTGGATTTAATCGCCAGTTGGATCTTTGATCTTGGCCTTTAAACGTAGAGACTTATTCAATTGACCCCTCTTACTGATCAAATAGTTTGTTTTTGTTACTATTACTTTTTCAAAACTTTCCCCCTATGTCCCTCCCCTTCTTCTTCTCCAATCCCCTCCTTCTCCTCTCCTCCTCATTTCCTACGTATTCTCCTCTCCTTCTCTTCTCGTCCCCTTCTCCTCCTTTCCTCAACATCTCCTTCTTTTCCATTCCACTTCTCCTCTCCCTCTTTTCCCCTCTCCTTCTCCCCTCATCACCATCTCTAATTCTTCTCCTCTCCTCCTTCTCTTCTCCCCCTTCTCTTCTCCCATCTTCTCCTCTCCTTCTCCCCTCATCCACTATCTGGTTTCCTTCTTCTCTCCTCCTCTCCTTCTACCCTCCCTCTCTACTCAATCTCCTCTCATTCTCCTCCCCCTACCCCCTCTACTCTCCTCCTCTCTTTCTCATATCTTTCTCCTTCCCTTCTTCCCTCTTTCTCCCCCTCTCTCCCCCTTTCTTCTTTTCTCCCGTTTTTCTTTCTAGTAACCAACCTATTAAACATTATTAATGTCCTACTTACACACCGATCAATCTTCCATTTCAACCGAACTTACCTAGACATAATTATACACCATTTTACCTTATGGCTATCAGTGTGAAGTTGTGTGTGAACGTTACTCAGGGCTGTCACGCGTCAGTGCACGTGGCAGTCATACCGTCTAGTGACATCTTCATTTCAAATAAGCGTACTATGTGGCATAGTTTAGGGCGTTGTTGAACTGGTTCTAACGTGATCCCCAAATAATGCAGCACCATGGTTCTCTTTGTAGTGTACGTTTATACATAAGCCACCATACAAGGCAGTAGGGGGTGTATGGGCCATAAGTCTGATCGTCCGTAATAACCTCACCCTGACCACCAACAATTTGACCAAAACTTGACCCGTCTGACCAACCAAAGAACGCAGCTTAAAATAAACCATAGGTCAAACTCGGTTCAAAAAGAGCATCAATTTAAGCCTTGATCGAACAGCAAGAATATTTATACAATTTAAAAAAAAAAAATGATTTCATTCAGTGAAGACGGACACAATGAGTGAGGTTTGTACTTAATTTCATTATAAATGTGTCTAGAAATAAGCGATGCGAGTGTTCGCATTTCATTCAGTTGGATGTAGGAAATGTTGACATAATGGAATTTGTGTACTCGGGGTATTTGTATTAGAAAATCTCAAACTAAAATGGTGCCCCTGTTCTTTGTGATTTAAATAAACATTTTGTGGCTAAGTAAGGTTCAATAATCACATGACATCTCAATTTTCAATGACACAATATTTTTTCGCAGAAAAGTTCCGATGCTAGACTTGGATGATAGAACTAGGTTGGACGTTCCAATGCTAGACTTGGCAGATAGAACTAGGTTGGACAGATGAACTCGATTTCAGGACCGCGCCAAGAAGGGCTGAACCAACATACCTGACGCAGTAGCTGGATCTGAAAGCCTCCTCTGACAACATGGACAGGACACTGAGCCGCAGCGTGCCCCATCTCCCACGCTACCAATCGGCATCGCCGGCCCGATCTCCTCGACTGGACACCAGACGCTTCCTGTCACTGCACGGCATTTCCCAGCCCAGCACGCACATTAGCTACATTGACGGCGCCCCGACCCGTGGCATCAACAGCTACCACGTCCACCACTCCCCGTCACCAAAACGATCCTACAACGTTCACGTGATCTCCTCCAAAGTCAACCACCATCTCGTCAGAACGACCACAAGTCTGTCAGCCGCCGACCTCAACTCCTCGCACCTTTATTCCTCGCTGGATGATCTCATCGTCAGATCTAAACAGGAGAATGAACAGCGCTGCAAGGCCGTGAGCTGCGAGGATATATTCCACAAAAAACCCTTCTTCCCCGACATAACGCCCTCAGAGAGTGGAATTTCGGTTGGTGAGTGGGAAGAAGGGTCCATGTACGGTGGAGAAGAAGATAGCATGTCGCAGCGTTCTTTCGGTAGCTCAAGCGCCTTTTTTGATGGCACCGTGGACAGCGAGCTTGAGAAACTGGACAGCGATAACTGCAGCGGGCATGAGTATTTTCGAGATGGGGAACAAGACGACTCTCGGGGTAACAGAAGGTCTAGGAGTCGAAGGTCAAGTAACGAGGTCCCGATCCCTGATGGTGTGTGGAACAGCCCCTTCTCCTCTTACGGAGAGTCGAGACGGAAAGAACTCATGTCACGCGATTTCGAGAGAGACCCGCAACGTTTCGGAGCTTTGAAAGTCCACATCCCAACCTCAGACCCGCCGACGAGGGCCGGGAAGGACAACCACCAAAGTCCCTACTCAAAAGTGATATCTTCAACCCCGCTAGCCCAGTCCACGCCTCACGTCAGTCCAAGGGGGCCGGGGGAGCACAAACTCTCTGTCAAGGCCAGTTGGATGGCGGATTATCCACTGAAAGAATCAAACAGTGAGCTGGACCCTGGACGGGGGTTGGTGGATATGGACCTGTCAGATAATGATCTGCAAAGTTTGTGTCATTTACATGACTCCAGCTTTTCCGATGACAACTTTTCCGATATATCGAACGTTACGATCACCTCTCCCGAATTGAGGAAGCCGAAGCTGGTTAAAAAGACGTCAAGCAAGCCAAAGACGTCGGACGTCAATGTGTCGTCCATGCCACTCTTCGATGAGTACATGGACAAGGTTGACAACTGTCACAGCGTGTATCAGACGTGTTCAGATGGCATGGGGAGTGATACGAACCTGTCCACTGTTCGAAATGATGTCAACCAGTTGTGCCCGCCAGATGGTAGGTCGATAAGTGGAGACGAGTGGTGGGCGTTGTACAACATCGGGTCGGCGAAGGAAAGGAAAGCCTTGGAGAAATCGCGTGAACGCGCGGGCCTAGAAGATGGCGCCCCTGTTGTGCGGGAGGAAACTGATAGGGTGAGACTCCCTCTGATAACCCCCGGCAAACACGGGCAGGAAAAACTGAGGAGGGCTTCTCAAACATCGCCAAAGTCGGATCGATCGTCCCCTGTTCATTCCTCCACCGTTGCTCTTCCAACTGTTGGCAGTGGTGGTGTGGGAGCTGAACACATTGGTCAAAGTGACCGTGAAGTCAGAACAGAATGGGAATCAATACATGTCATTGCAGAAGGAGAGTTAGCACAAGGGGAGAAAATGTCATGTTATGATGAGAATGGGGAGAAAATGTCATGCTATGATGAGTCCTCGGATACAGTGGGGATGAAAAAAGCAGTCGCCCTACAAGACAGGGAACGAGATAACGACCGTTTGACTAAGGCAACAATGGCTGAGACGGACTTAGGGTTAAATATTGACTTTTCAGACGGGGATAAGGTCAGGTCGGAGAGCGTCGTTAAGGAGTTAACACAAAGGACAAACAAACAGGGGACACGTTATTTACTGGAATCTGAAACAGGGGAATTCGGCGTGGCGTATGACGGAGAGGAGTCTGACATAAGGGAATTTGGCGTGGCGTATGACGGAGAGGAGTCTGACATAAGGGAATTTGGCGTGGCGTATGACGGAGAGGAGTCTGACATAAGGGAATTTGGCGTGGCGTGTGATGGAGGGGAATCTGTTGGTCACTTGAGAAAACAGTGGCCAGCCGTCGGGACAGAAATAGAAGAAGAAAAGTCTTCTGATTCATTGGATGGTTTGATTGGTCCTCCTCCAGACTTTGGGAATACTCACACGGCTATTATTACCCTGAGCGTGATCCCCCTGGCGTCACCATTGCATCATGTCAACAGTTGGACCAATGGCGGCGCGTGTTCTGAGAGCCGGGCCGTGCATGACGGTATCGATCACGTGGGTGTGAGTCACGGCGGGGACAAAGAACCGCAACTGCAACAGCGCGGCTTAACGGTTGGTCTCACGGTGAGCGCAGAAAACACCAACACGGATGGCTTTATTGATTCCCGCCTCGCAGTTTGGGAAGGTGGGGAAATCCCTCTGCTAAACTCGCGTGACATCGCCGCTGTGGTGAATTTCCAGTGCGCTGATGAGACTAAAAATATCCACAAAGGCGGCTCGGCGCTCTCCGTTCCCGATGATACAATTGCACAGTGTTTTTCATCTGAGACACTTTCAAGGACAGAAAGTAGTTTAGACGCCAGTGACATCAGGGACAGCGGTCGTTCTGTACCCCGTGTTTGTGAAGACCCCACTCCGGTACTGTCAACTGAAAGCGGTGTCGTAGCAGCGGCTCGTGCCAGTGTCGCGTTCTGTGTTGATTCTAGTGATTCGTGCGTCGATGTCAAGGACACGTGTCACGGGAGGATTGGGCAACAGGGCAGCCATGGCCACCCGGTTCTCAGACCAGTTGGTGATGAATCAATAAAAGAACTCGGCGGTGCAAGCATCGGTGACGCAGTTATTTGTCAGGCAGAAGACAGCTCACTTGAGGCTGGTGTGGTGAGTGAAGACATTGTTTATGACTCTAGTGTATTGAACCATCAAGTTGAAACCAATCAGTGGGACAGCGGAGAGGGAAACGGCGCAGTGAGTGATTCTATATGTTTGGACTCTAAAGACGTTACATCAACAACTGTCAGTGATGGGTTTGTCGTCATCCCCGCCAGCACACGTGACCCTACACACCGGGCCGTGAACGCCAGTGACCCGCCTTTCTTGTCGGTAACCACGCTGACGCAAGAGACGGGCAGCGTTGTTGCCACCGCCAGTAGTGGTGACGCCACCCCGTGTCAGGCCGCACGCCGCTTCATTGCCTCGTCAGGTGTTTCACTTGATGGCGTGAAGACGGCGGCCAGTGACGGTACTGCACATTGCACTGATCCGGACTACACACGATCGGTACCGGCTCTACCCACTACGCGCGCTGGTTCTGTTACAACTTCACAGCCAGTCATGCAGCACAATAACCCGTTGGATAACTTACATGCCCAGTTATCGCTTATTTCTGCAGTGGACATAACAACGAATGAAGCCGCGGAGTCCTATCAGGACCACGCCGAGGCGACACACGTTGCCGGAGACGTTTATGAAGACAGCGGAGACTACTGTTACCTGTCCGAGCCTACTGAACACAGTGGGACCTACTACTCCTACAGTATTCAAGTCCACAGTGGGACCAAAGAGGACAGCGTCGAGGTCAGTCCCAGGGAACAGTACGACAACGAAGACGTGCCGACAACAACTGTACCAACGTACACGCCCCGCCGGCACCACCAATACTCTCTCCTCAAGCCGAAGTCGAGCAGTCTGTGGACGCTGGAGGAGGAAACCGAAAGTATGTTAGATGCGCAGTCACCAAAACCATCGCCGAAAAGATCGCTCCCTACAGTACCATCTGAAGAGGAGAACAGCGGCGATGAATGCAGTCCTCTAGAGGACGAAATCAGTCCTCTCGGCGATGAATGCAGTCCTCTAGATGACGAAAGCAGTCCTCTCGGCGATGAATGTAGTCCTCTCGGACAGTCACCGGATAGCCCTGAATCTTTATCAATCGACAACGGGTGCAATTCCAACATCGTCATTCAAGACAAACTTCTTGAACTCCACAGTGCAACATTCTATACGGATCCCAGACAAGCACACCAGGGTGATAAGTTCGTTCATACCAGGGATGAGATTCAACACGAGCACTTATCATTACCCATGGATATACCTTCTGTTCCCCTCCACGCAGCGGACGCGACCTGGTCAATTGGCCAGAGAATAGGGTATGATCAAACAACGCCCAGTTTGTGTGGGCCCATTCCAGTGGATAATTTCAGTAATGGTGGCACATCTCCCCTGGACGTCTTATCCAGCAGTCTCCAACAGTTCTGGAACCACGAGTCTGTCGGCGAGGAAGATGATTTATTTATTGTTGAGGATGAACGAGACCACAGCAGCAGCAGCCTCACCACGTCAAGACACACGAGACACGATGGTCCCCTGAGCTGGAACGATGACGAAGTGAGCGAGGCTTCTTCTCGCCTCCACGACTTTGACCAGGAACTCTCAGTGGTGTCCTCCAGCGTCAGCCCCTCACCGTCGGACGCCAGCGAGGGGTTGCTGTACACCTGCGTGGGCACTGCACAGGTCAAGCATGTACTGTCCTCGTTTGATTATGATAACCCGGTGAGTCGGGTGTGCACGGGACAAATTAATAGTGAGGAGGTAAGGGGGTCTTCATTTACCCAAGACGTTGACACGAACAAAATTAATGAGGAAGATGAGTTTGATAAAGACAATCAGTTTGATAAAGAAAATCAGATTGATAAAGAAGATGAGTTTGAGAAACTTTTGGAGGAATTCAACCAATGCACGTCAACACTTGCAGACATGGGAGAGGTAGTTTTTTGTGAGCTTCGAAAGGATGGTACCGCTCTGAAGCCAACACAACAGTTGGAGAACCTCTATAAGGCTTTCACCAACGAGGACAGTGAGAAGAAGCAGAACCACGTGTGCATCGTCATAGAAGACGACAACATGAGCACCTACAGGTTGAAGAGGTATTTGAAAAAATCGCACACGAAGAGGACAGCGGGGAAGAAAGTTCTCCGATTTCTCACGAGGCTCGGCTGTGTTTCAGAGACGACCTGCTCCCCTGAACTCAGTCCCAACAGATCGCAGCGATCCGAGCACGGCGAGCTGGTGTTCAGTGCAGACAACATGCCGTCACATCACACACGACTGCCGAGACCCACTGTGTTGAACTCCACCAGCTTCCAGAGCCTGCACTTACTGGCCAGGTCGGCCCACGGGCACAGCTCAACGACGTCCAGCAACCAGAGTTTGGACTCCTTGAAGTCCCGGGCGGACAGTGCTTACTCTAGCTTTTCAGAATCCATGTTGGGGGAGATGAGTCCCAGGAATCCTAGCAACGCTTTACTCTCCCCTGCCTGTCCGCTCTCCTCCACCGGCAGTGTCTTCCAGGACAGTCCTTTCAGTCCGAACCCTAGGTCACCTGACAGCGTTTACTCCAGTACATCTAGTGACAAAACGCATTATCCTAGCGGGCCGTCCAGGTCAGGCGAGACCAGTGCGCTGAACAATGAAATGATGACGGCCCTGTCAGATGTGTTTGAGCAGTTGGATGTATGCAATGATGAAATTGACACCGCCTTGCTGAATCGTTTGAGACATGGCCACACTAGAGCAGACATCTGACACACTAGAGCAGACACTTGACACACTAGAGCAGGCATCTGACACGATAGAGCAGACATCTGACACGATAGAGCAGACATCTGACACGATAGAGCAGACATCTGACACACTAGAGCAGACATCTGACACACTAGAGCAGACATCTGACACACTAGAGCAGATATCTGACACACTAGAGCAGACACTTGACACACTAGAGCAGACATCTGACACGATAGAGCAGACATCTGACACACTAGAGCAGACATCTGACACACTAGAGCAGAATTCAACAGCAAGTGATTTTTTTGTGTTTGTGAGCTAATTCAACTTATACAAGACGTCCCGGGGATTACCAACTTTTAAGTGTGAAAGACATCCACACGTCATGAGGCTGCTTGGCAAATCTCTTTAGTTAACACATAATGTAGCAACTGATCTATACTTTCAGATCAACAAGGGTGTCTCTTAATCTTATATGGACTACAGCTTGCTTCTGTATGGCATTGGCTTTTCAGTGTTGTTGTTATGGCATTTTTGAGATTTGTGTCATGAATGTAAAGGTACTTATCAATGAACCTGTATTGAAGTAAAGATTTTATTGTGTAACTTATAGCAGCATAGATACACATTATGTAACATAACATTCTATACCTCAGCTACCTAGACTAGAAATTTAAACAAAAAAAGAAATGTTCCTTCTAGTCTTTTTGCAAGTGTTTCTAAAACATGGAGTCACTTGGCTGACCCAGTTGTGCATGGAGTCACTTGGCTGACCCAGTTGTGCATGGAGTCACTTGGCTGACCCAGTTGTGCATGGAGTCACTTGGCTGACCCAGTTGTGCATGGAGTCACTTGGCTGACCCAATTGTGCATGGAGTCACTTGGCTGACCCAGTTGTGCATGGAGTCACTTGGCTGACCCAGTTGTGCATGGAGTCACTTGGCTGACCCAGTTGTGCTGTGGTCTTTGCAAGGAAATGGGAAACACACACACATTGTAACCATGAAAATGGCTTCTGGTCTTCAACAAGACCTGATGACAGATTTCATGCTTTTTGACTTAGGTTTAGAAAACGCTATGTAGTATTGAACCAATTCTTAAAGTAACGGGATAGTTTACTTAGGTTTAGAAAACGCTATGTAGTATTGAACCAATTCTTAAAGTAACGGGATAGTTTACTTAGGTTTAGAAAACGCTATGTAGTATTGAACCAATTCTTAAAGTAACGGGATAGATCTCTTGAAAACCTGTGGAGAACCATTTTGTTAGGTTGAACTGATGTCAAGTGTTCCAGACTCTGTCAGGTATTCCATTAACTAACATGAACCAGCTTGCTGTCATGCCGGCCATAGATAGATACCTTTATCCCAGTTTATCGAACCAACATTCTAGTGTAGTTTTATTACATCATAGTGCAAGATTTATTGCATCATAGTGCAAGATTTATTGCATCATAGTGCAAGATGTTTCTTGATAGCTGCCATCAAATATATTTGAAATGTACTTGCATGCATCAGATTGGGGGGGGGGGGATTCCTTTCATTTCTCTATCACAATTTGGCTAAATAAAGGTGTAAACCTCTAGCTGTCATATCAGAGACCCTTAACTATGGGGCCAAGTTTTGATTGAGACTTCTTTCTACTGTTGGATCCAATACTATTGGTTTGGGAATCTTTGTGTTGAAAGTGTAGTTAAAAGTTTATTTGTGTACATTAAAAAGAAGAGAATATTTGTGTAATCAACTCTAACATTTACCTCCTGCGTCATCTGGCCAATGAATGTCTTAATGACTGTAAGCAAACATGTCTGCCTGATGGACACTTGACATTGGAGCAGACATGTAACAGAGAGTTTGATACAAGTAACCCATGGTTACGTCAATAACTGAAGTTGACATGGTTACAACCTGGCCATGGGCGCCCGCAGAAAACTTTCTAGGGGGGGGGGGCAAAAAAATTGATTAACTTTCCAAGGGGGGACGACACCATTTTTTTAGTAAGGTTTGAATGTAGTTTGACTTGACTGTAGCGTATTTGTATGGTGAACGAACGGACAGGACATCAGCTTAGTTGCTTTCTCTTTATTCTTTATTTACTTTAATACATTGTTGTCTATTTTTGTCTAAAAAATTTGTATCCAATCAATCCGGGGGGGGGGGGGGGGGGAAGGGCCCAACCTTGCCCCTCCCTGCGGGCGCCCATGAACCTGGCTGTCAATAACTGAAGTTGACATGGTTACAACCTGGCTATCTTAAAAAAGCTATCCTCAACCATTTCACATTTGAAAGCAATGTTAATTGTGTTTGTTTATAATCTATTCAGTACTGTCTTAAGTGTTTTCTGCTGAAGCAGATTAAATACTATGGTCAAAATGGCAGGATTATTGTATAGGAGACATTTAATGAGAAACTTGTCAATATTCAATTGTGATTTGTTGCCTAAGTATTTACTGCAGTCAGCAGAAGGGAAGCATTAATATTGGTCACTCTTCTTGTACTTTCACTCTGGTAGATCAAGTAAGGGGGGGGGGTATTAATGTATTGTTGTTGTTGTTTCGAAGACGCTGTTTTTAAAAGCAAATCCATTTGTCTATGGTTGACAACTAAAACAGTAAGAGTGTGCTCGAACATAAAGTTGTCCTTCATAAGGTTGAAAGCAGTAGCTACAAAGTAGGGTTATAATTTAATGGAAGGGTCCTTACCATAACCCATACCCCCAAACCACCTTTTTACACACACAAGCACATTGTTCAAATCTATTGGACTGGATAAATCCTGAGTATGTGACTATGATTTTATCATTGAAACAATTTTAGTTTGAGATTACCCTATAAGCAACCAACAATTATTACCGGTATTTTTTAAAAATTTTTTTTAATTCTGCTGTTGATCAAATTAAATCTGAAGTTCTCTTGAGTGCTGCACCGGCATTAAATGTCACTGCTTGTATTAGTTTCACTTGCCAGTTTGGCACCTTTGTGCACTTGAGCTGATCCACTTGATATTTATTGATGACATGTGTGTTCACCTGTTATAGGTGGGTGCCGCTTACAGTTTGTGAAAATGACACGGGGCAAAAAGAGCAGAATTATGTGATGGACCGGAAGAGCCTTTGAATGTCCACACAGTGTTCTGACATGGTCGTGGAGAGATTCCATTAATCAAAAGAGTCTCGGACAATGGATAGAATAAACCTAGACAGTGACCTCGGAACTGCCAAGAGATATTGAATCAATGTACCTGAGATATGAATCCATCTACTTTAAATCTATGTTCTTGATTGTGTTTGTTTGATGATCACTCACTTGAAGCATACATCTGCAACCCTAGCACACCCTCAGTTCTTGTTAGTGCTTGAATTTAACAAATCAGCCCTTGTCCAAGCTCTAAACATACAGAGGACTTATTTAATAACACGTTTTACAACAAGGCAAAACATTCCTGGCATGTATGTTGACATGTATTGACTTCTCCTTGCCTTCAATTACAAGAAACCACATGTTTTTGTTTTTTTAACTCTCTTTTCATTCGTTATCAAATGTAAAACTGGATTTTTGTTGACTGTGAAAGCACACAGCTTGGATCATGATGAATAAAACTTCTGACACTGAAGACTTCTTCACTTCCTTTATTTGTATTACATATTAAAACATTGATTATATTGAGCCCTTTGTTGTGTCAAAGCATTAATGTTATTACTGTGCAGTGGGAATGCATATAATATTCATAAATATATAACTATATGATTTTAGTATTATACATACTATATCCACTGGAGTAGCCAAGGTTTGTGGCATCAGGGGCAAGCCTCATGAAAAACTCGGTAGTTGGGAGAAAAATGCCACCCCTCTGTATGTAGAAAAATTAATGTGCTACCCAAGGCGGAACCCCCCCCCCCAACCCCTGTTCATACATCTGTGTCTAATTATAAGTGCATCTTTGTTAAGGATTAGAGAGAATATCTCCCATACCTTACGTTAAAATAAGATTGTTGCAATACATAATAAATAAATTACAACTAAAATTTTAACAAATTAAAATATGTCCCATGGGTTGATCCACCATCAGAACAGCTGACATAATTATCCAATCAATACTTGGCCAATCTAGTAGGATGCACACTAATGGCGTGTGTATAAAATACCACAGTTAAGAACCAGTGGCATGATGAGAACTTTTATAACCCAGTGCAATAGCTCTGGGTCTCACCATTTCCATACAAGCTTTCTCATCCTGTAACCAGACCATAATGATGCTAGAATGATAACCATTTTTTTAAATTGAGAGTTGACTTAGTGTCGGCCTCTCTGATAGTGTCACTGGGTTGAGGTTTCATACCGACCTAGCGACGCCACTGTCAAGAGCCTCCAGTTGGTTGATTCAACTGCAAAGGGGTGTTCAATAAAAAATTATTACAAAACCAAACGATAAGTGCATTCGCACAAAAATTCGCACAAAAACAGTCAAAACCAAATAAAGTATTAAATATTGTTAACTAATTATAATGAACTACTTATAAGAGCGTTGGGCTGTACTAAAGCTTTCAAGTAGATCAATGACGCACAAACAATTTGTTGTCAATGAAACCATAAGGGTTAAGCTTTCATTATAGTTATATAGAACACAAAATCATATGTTTCAGTATCCTGAATGTCCATTTTGATGACATCACGCAATATACATATATGAAACAAAAAATATGACTGAGCCCTGAATGTCCATCTGATGTTTAAAATACCTGATTCAAGCAGCCCAGAAAAGTTTGACTTCTTTGTGGCACATCTGTGGACCATTGCTTATCAACTTGGGAACCCCTTCACTGGAGCATTTACTAAAACAAACTTTTGCATTATCTGTTTTAATTTTAGCAGCAAGCTGTTACACAATAAAACTGTCAAATTGATCACATGGTAAATCATGAAAATTGGTTGTACACATTCCTGTAATTATATTAGTAAATTGGGAGGGTCATTTTTAGCTCATTAAGGCTAATAAGTATATGGAATAATAAGTCATTTAAGTATATATTTCGTAATACATCATATAAGTACATATTTAGTAATATTGCATTTAAGTACATATTTAGTACCGGTAAAAATTAATTGTGGATGAAACATTTTAAAATTCGTCTAAAAACTAATACTTAAATGACAAAACAATCATAACATATCCTAATGTAACAACACCCATTAATGAGAACACATAGTAAATACCCTACTGTAAAAAAAACAGTCATGAGAACACATAGTAAATACCCTACTGTAAAAAAAAAAACAGTCATGAGAACACATAGTAAATACCCTACTGTAAAAAAAACAGTCATGAGAACACATAGTAAATACCCTACTGTAAAAAAATGTAAAATACCCTAATGTAAAAAAAACAGTCATGAAAACACATAGTAAATACCCTACTGTAAAAAAAAAAACAGTCATGAGAACACATAGTAAATACCCTACTGTAAAAAAAACAGTCATGAGAACACATAGTAAATACCCTACTGTAAAAAAATGTTCATGAGAACACATAGTAAATACCCTACTGTAGGAACACCCCACCCATTCATGAGAACACATAGTAAATACCCTAATGTAAAAAAAAAACAGTCATGAGAACACATAGTAAATACCCTACTGTAAAAAAACAGTCATGAGAACACATAGTAAATACCCTACTGTAAAAAAATAATAATGAGAACACATAGTAAATACCCTACTGTAAGAACACCCCACCCATTCATGAGAACACATATTAAATACCCTACTGTAAGAACACCCCACACATTCATGAGAACACATAGTAAATACCCTACTGTAAGAACACATAGTAAATACCCTAATGTAAAAAAAAACAGTCATGAGAACACATAGTAAATACCCTACCGTAAAAAAAATGTTAATGAGAACACATAGTAAATACCCTACTGTAAAAAAACAGTAATGAGAACACATAGTAAATACCCTACTGTAAAAAAAACCAGTCATGAGAACACATAGTAAATACCCTACTGTAAAAAAAAACAGTCATGAGAACACATAGTAAATACCCTACTGTAAAAAAAAACAGTCATGAGAACACATAGTAAATACCCTACTGTAAAAAAATGTTCATGAGAACACATAGTAAATACCCTACTGTAAGAACACCCCACCCATCATGAGAACACATAGTAAATACCCTACTGTAAGAACACCCCACCCATTCATGAGAACACATAGTAAATACCCTACTGTAAGAACACCCCACCCATTCATGAGAACACATGGTATTTGTGCTGCAATCGACTCTTGAGTCCACTTGTGATTGGCTTTACATGTTGCACATTCATTCATTAAAATAACCACATACTACTACATCATAATATGTTCAGTAACTCCACTCAATCAATACATCATGATATTTTCATTTGCTCAATCAAATAGATGAATAATTATCCCATCGCACTGTCCCATTAGACTGTACAATCCACTCAGTCTTACTTTAGCTTGCTTGCTGTATAGATCACAATGACTAGTTAACCTTCTTTGCTCCAAATGGTGTCAGTAACATTGTCTCAATGGCCATGTTCTTTTTTAAAAACAAACATCATTTTATTATAGGTATGTTTTTTTTCAAGCTCTCTACCTGAGTACGTATAAAATACTCCAGGATATTATTACACTCTCCTTTATATTACTTTTATAGGTAATGATGGACGTGATGGAAGCCGAGATTTCCCCATCAAATCCAGCATCGTGTTACCTCCCAAAGCGCCAGGTGTGTCACTGGGCAACTCTGATGAAGACATCTCAAACTTGGAGGAGCAGGAAAAAATATCCAGGATGAATCTTCGGAACTGGGATCCAGTAAGTAAAAACTGTTGATTCATAGAACAATATGTCTTCCTGGGATCCAGTAAGTCAAAACTGTTGATTCATAGAACAATATGTCTTCCTGGGATCCAGTAAGTCAAAACTGTTGATTCATAGAACAATATGTCTTCCTGGGATCCAGTAAGTCAAAACTGTTAGGTCATAGAACTATATGTCTTCCTGGGATCCAGTAAGTCAAAACTGTTGATTCATAGAACAATATGTCTACCTGGGATCCAGTAAGTCAAAACTGTTGATCCATAGAACAATATGTCTTCCTGGGATCCAGTAAGTCAAAACTGTTGAGTCATAGAACTATATGTCTTCCTGGGATCCAGTAAGTCAAAACTGTTGATTCATAGAACAATATGTCTTCCTGGGATCCAGTAAGTCAAAACTGTTGAGTCATAGAACCATATGTCTTCCTGGGATCCAGTAAGTCAAAACTGTTGATTCATAGAACAATATGTCTTCCTGGGATCCAGTAAGTCAAAACTGTTGAGTCATATAACTATATGTCTTCCTGGGATCCAGTAAGTCAAAACTGTTGATTCATAGAACAATATGTCTTCCTGGGATCCAGTAAGTCAAAACTGTTGAGTCATAGAACCATATGTCTTCCTGGGATCCAGTAAGTCAAAACTGTTGAGTCATAGAACTATATGTCTTCCTGGGATCCAGTAAGTCAAAACTGTTGATTCATAGAACAATATGTCTTCCTGGGATCCAGTAAGTCAAAACTGTTGAGTCATATAACTATATGTCTTCCTGGGATCCAGTAAGTCAAAACTGTTGAGTCATAGAACAATATGTCTTCCTGGGATCCAGTAAGTCAAAACTGTTGATTCATAGAACTATATGCCTTCCTGGGATCCAGTAAGTCAAAACTGTTGATTGATAGAACAATATGTCTTCCTGGGATCCAGTAAGTCAAAACTGTTGATTCATAGAACTATATGCCTTCCTGGGATCCAGTAAGTCAAAACTGTTGATTGATAGAACAATATGTCTTCCTGGGATCCAGTAAGTCAAAACTGTTGATTCATAGAACTATATGTCTTCCTGGGATCCAGTAAGTCAAAACTGTTGAGTCATAGAACTATTTGTCTTCCTGGGATCCAGTAAGTCAAAACTGTTGATTCATAGAACAATATGTCTTCCTGGGATCCAGTAAGTCAAAACTGTTGATTCATAGAACTATATGTCTTCCTGGGATCCAGTAAGTCAAAACTGTTGATTCATAGAACAGTATGTCTTCCTGGGATCCAGTAAGTAAAAACTGTTGATTGATAGAACAATATGTCTTCCTGGGATCCAGTAAGTCAAAACTGTTGATTCATAGAACCATATGTCTTCCTGGGATCCAGTAAGTCAAAACTGTTGATTCATAGAACAATATGTCTTCCTGGGATCCAGTAAGTCAAAACTGTTGAGTCATAGAACCATATGTCTTCCTGGGATCCAGTAGGTTAAAACTGTTGAGTCATAGAACTATATGTCTTCCTGGGATCCAGTAAGTCAAAACCTTTTGATTCATAAAACAATATGTCTTCCTGGGATCCAGTAAGTCAAAACTGTTGAGTCATAGAATTATATGTCTTCCTGGGATCCATTTAGTCAAAACTGTTGATTCATAGAACAATATGTCTTCCTGGGATCCAGTAAGTCAAAACTGTTGATTCATAGAACTATATGCCTTCCTGGGATCCAGTAAGTCAAAACTGTTGATTGATAGAACAATATGTCTTCCTGGGATCCAGTAAGTCAAAACTGTTGAGTCATATAACTATATGTCTTCCTGGGATCCAGTAAGTCAAAACTGTTGATTGATAGAACAATATGTCTTCCTGGGATCCAGTAAGTCAAAACGGTTGATTGATAGAACAATGTGTATTTCCTATGCTGCATTATTAAAAGGAATATTGCAATGTAAATGTATATGATGCATTATTGATAGTTGTAATTACAAAAAAAATATGTGAAGAAATTCTTGTTTTGTTTTTATAGTGAACATTGTATGCAACACGGTTCACTATTGTGGGATAAGATGTAACAGATTATTTTAGCAGATGACCACAAAGTACTGACCAATAACTGACAATCTCACTGTGAAGTAGTCTACTTTCAGCCAGTAAGAAAAATGGTACACGTGATTGGTTAACATGTCTCCTAATTAAGTTAAAAATAGGGCTAAAACTGCATCAAATGTATGATCTGTAGGCCTACACATCTAAAACTGTGTACAGAAGACTGCATCAAATGTATGATCTCACTATGTGTAGGCCTGCACATCTAAAACTGTGTACAGAAGACTGCATCAAATGTATGATCTCACTATCTGTAGGCCTGTACATCTAAAACTGTGTACAGAAGACTGCATCAAATGTATGATCTTAATGTCTTAATACTTGAAGTCTAGTGAACTCTAACAGGTCCTAATAGTATTTATGCATTGCCTTGATTATTTCTTCTACCAAATCATCTCAGGATAAAAGTTGATTGAACCCTAAACCCGTTCACTTATTTTCCAATAGTGTTCATTGGTTTATATGGGATCTTTACAACACAATTGTATAGACCACTGGACATTGAATGCCAGAAGCAGTTTGTGTGATGTCATCTGTGTGGTGCTATTCAGTCTTAGTTTTGTGTGCTTTAATGTTTGGTGTAGCATTTACTGAAGTGCCGATCTTCTGTATGTTGTTTCAGAGTCCAGTTGTTTCTGAATTATACAAGATCAAACTCATGGAAGAAGTAAGTAGGCATTGAGGTCAAATTATGTAACAAAACTCTTTGAACTAGTTATTCACTGTATTATATGTAAGATGTATGGTGAGACTGGATTAGCTATTCACTAAATTATATCTAGCATGTATGGTGAGACTGGACCAACTATTCACTAAATTATATCTGACATGTATGGTGAGACTGGACTAGCTATTCACTAAATTATATCTGACATGTATGGTGAGACTGGACTAGTTATTCACTAAATTATATCTAACATGTATGGTGAGACTTCCATTTAACTGTTTTAAGATTAACTAATAAACAATGCTATACAAATGTAGTCTCATGTTAAAATAGTCAGTTATTGTAGAGTTATGGCTATTAATTGTTTACAATATAATTCCCACTTTGTTACAGATATATTTAGATTGATTTTGAAAATAAACTGAATTTCTTACTTAAAAACCAAATAATCCATGGGGGAAGCATCCATCCCAATAGTTGATTCTGAATAAACAAGAAAATTTTGGTGAATGATAATAAAGTGGTAAAAGGGTTCCCATGATTGTAGTTTAGTTAAATAAAAACAAGTTTAAAAAGTTGAGTGTTCTCCAGGTTCACTGCCCCCCCCCCCCACTCCCCAATCAGCATTGCACTCAACTCTTGTGCAGATTCACTCACTTCTTGTGCAGATTCACTCACTTCTTGTGCAGATTCACTCACTTCTTGTGCAGATTCACTCACTTCTTGTGCAGATTCACTCACTTCTTGTGCAGATTCACTCACTTCTTGTGCAGATTCACTCACTTCTTGTGCAGATTCACTCACTTCTTGTGCAGATTCACTCACTTCTTGTGCAGATTCACTCACTTCTTGTGCAGATTCACTCACTTCTTGTGCAGATTCGCTCACTTTTTCTGCCGGATTCACTCACTTCTTGTGCAGATTCACTCACTTCTTGTGCAGATTCACTCACTTCTTGTGCAGATTCACTCACTTCTTGTGCAGATTCACTCACCTCTTGTGCTATTCACTCACATCTTTTGCAGATTCACTCACTTCTTGTGCAGATTCACTCACTTCTTGTGCAGATTCACTCACTTCTTGTGCAGATTCGCTCACTTTTTCTGCCGGATTCACTCACTTCTTGTGCAGATTCACTCACTTCTTGTGCAGATTCACTCACCTCTTGTACATACAGCAAAAAGGAATGTGGAAAACCCCAAACCTGGAATATATCATGTTGAACCCTTTTGTATTTGCAGATAGTGGAGGACATATCTCACCAGTTCATCACTATGGAGGGGCTGATGGAAAAACTACCCATCAATAAGAAAAAGGCCACTCTTTTGAAAACCTGGAAAAGGCGTTTCTTCAGAGCAAAAGATGGATGGCTTTATTATTATGAGGTACATCTATCAAATAAGGAGAAAGCCATATGCTTTTAATTTTATTTTTTATTATATACACACAACCAAATTTATTTTTTAATGAGCCATAAAAAAGGACTTGTTAAGACAAGTTTAGGTCTAAGGTAGACAGATACAGAGGGACATTTACTGACCTTATTTTAACGGAAACATTTTTCATTTTAGTTTTTCTTGTTAGGAAAAAAATAACCAAGGGCTATTGCTTCAGTGGTTCTTGAAGTGGGTTTCCATGGCGATGTTGATGGACTTGGAAAAGTTAAGGGGGCGCTTGGAACGCCAAAGGGGGCAGTTGGCGGAAGGAATTTTAAAATTAAATATATATCTCAAAGAAAGTTAAAGCCCAATTAATGGTTTTGATTGTCTGTGACAAGATGATTGTCTGTGACAAGATGATTGTCTGTGACAAGATGATTGTCTGTGACAAGATGATTGTCTGTGACAAGATGATTGTCTGTGACAAGATGATTGTCTGTGACAAGATGATTGTCTGTGACAAAATGTGTGGATGAAAGTAAAATTTTGTTGGCACATGATGAAGAGGAAAAGACCATTTCATCTATTTTCAAACTGAAGTATGGGACCTTTAACAAAACATTTTAATTCAGATTAGCACTGTGTAGTCTTAAATGGACCTAACGGAGGACAATCTCACATGACATTACCTACTATAAAGTTACAGTTGCAGTGGTTGATAGAAATCAAGCTGTGTTCCTTGCTTCAGAACTCAAATTATAAGTTTATTGTAACTCAAAATACTAAGCAACAAGAGTTATACCAGTTCACTAGCCCGTCAGAGTTAGAGAAAAAGTTTGAGAACCACTGTATTCATAAATGATGTTTATTAACTTTTAAAAATGTTTGGGTGCATTGTATTTTTAATTTATTCAATACACTGAAAAAATTGTTTGACCTTTCACTGCATTCTTAAGCAATGATGGTCTTGATACAATTGTAAGGGAGACTGATATTTCATGTACTTAACTTCAACCAATGATGGTCTTGATACAGTTGTAAGGGAGACTGATATTTCATGTACTTAACTTCAACCAATGATGGTCTTGATACAGTTGTAAGGGAGACTGATAGTTCATGTACTTAACTTCAACCAATGATGGTCTTGATACAATTTTAAGGGATACTGATATTTCATGTACTTAACTTCAACCAATGATGGTCTTGATACAGTTGTAAGGGAGACTGATAGTTCATGTACTTAACCTCAACCAATGATGGTCTTGATACAATTGTAAGGGAGACTGATATTTCATGTACTTAACCTCAACCAATGATGGTCTTGATACAATTGTAAGGGAGACTGATATTTCATGTACTTAACCTGAACCAATGATGGTCTTGATACAATTGTAAGGGAGACTGATATTTCATGTACTTAACCTCAACCAATGATGGTCTTGATACAATTGTAAGGGAGACTGATATTTCATGTACTTAATTATACTAAAAGAAACTGATAAGTCTAGATGGAGTGGACTTATGTTGAGCAGTCAATGAGGTATTTTTTTTAAGAAATATGAAATTTCTTTGTTTCCTCACAGAGTGGTAACAGAGACGAACCGACTGAAGCTATCCAACTGATGGGTGGTGTGATCCACGATATGGGAAACAGGGTGCTTGGAGTGGACGATGGGGTAGGCTAACAGCGCTCTGTGATCATTTTTTTCTCTAGTCAGTCCTCTGTGCTCATTTTTTTCTCTAGTCAGTTGTCTGTGCTCATTTTTTTCTCTAGTCAGTCGCCTGTGCTCATTTTTTTCTCTAGCCAGTCGTCTGTGCTCATTTTTTTCTCTAGCCAGTCGTCTGTGCTCATTTTTTTCTCTAGTCAGTCGTCTGTGCTCATTTTTTTCTCTAGTCTACTGTGTCTGGAAAATAGGTCAGATTTTATTAGTGGTTTTCTTCTTTGATACGGAAATACAACTTCATGCCATTTAATAAAATTACTTGATAGATTGTGTCAATTCTGTATAGCCTTAAGGGAAGTAGTGATGTTTCCTACAGAAAACTTTTTTCCCCATTTTTAAAAAGTTTGTTTTATTTTATTTTTGTGATTTTTTTTTTTATATAAAACAGTGAGCATGAATTTAATTGAAAAAAAAAAATAATAATCCTATTTCTATATCAGAAAATTGGAAAGGTCATTTCTAGTTCATTAAGGCTAATAAGAAGATTTTAAAGAGTGCATTTTTACAACTCTAACATTTGAGTCGTTGTCTAATGGACCGTTGACAGAGAGGTCGTTACCTGATGGTGAGATGCCCCACTGAGAAAGAATACGGGCAGTGGAAGATATCTCTAGAATCTCAGACAGCTGATAACACCAAAGCTACTTACGTCAAACCTGTACTCAAATCCACTTCAAGTCCAAACAAGGTCAGTGACTCTTACAATCAATGGCAGATGACAAAGTTATCTGGAAAAAATGATCATTTTCTCAGCGGCTTTTTCTTCTTTATCCTGCAAAAGTATATTACTAATACTTTAAAACAGGGATGGCCGATCTTTTTGCGCGAAGGGCCGCATGGAAATTATTTTTTCTACAGTAGGCAGCTTGATAATTTCTAATATAGGCTGCATCATTTACATCGTTAAAGATAGTTTTCGAAAATTCATTCTGAGTACAGCTCCCAAAAAAGCGGGATAATATTTTAAGTTGCTGAGATTTTTATCAAAATTATTGAATAATCCTAGACTGGGATCAATACTTTTCAAATTTTGTTATATATAATCCTTCACAGGTAGCACATTTTATGAAAACATGAATCCAGTTCTGGAAAGGTCTTGCATTAAATGTTTCAGCAGCCCTCGGGTTGCCATCCCCTACTTAAAACAATACCCACAATGTGTACTAATAATGCAAATGCTAATAATGTATCAGGGTTGAAAAAAAGCTTTTATGTACCTGTATTGTTACAAAAGTATCTTAAATACAAAACAAAGCAAGTTATGACTTTTTTTATCTCTAAAAACTCATAAAAAAACTAGCAAACATTCGTCTACAATTTAAAAAAACACCTTATCTTATTTTTATATTTACAGACTGTAAATGTTAAACCCACTTGTTTACACTCTGTGCCTTTCAAACTATTGGAATTGGAAAATTCTTATTAGAAATGTATTACCTTGGGATCATTTTGTACTGATTCTGTATATCTAATGTTATATATGTCTCCTACTCGACTAATCCAAAATGATATGTGTACTACCCATCTAATCTAATATGATAGATTATAACATTTACCTGTTTGGTCTATCACGAATACATGATTCTAACCTGACAAATGTATCCTCAGAAGGTGATTATCCTGGACCTGGGCAGCAGTGCAATACGAGCGGGAGTCCTCGGCGTGCAGGGTAATAAAGGCAGCGGACATAAAGTTAATCTTCTATCTAAGCATAGTCCTTTGTGCTCCCTAGCCCTTTATAGTTTTAATGTCATACGTTTCCTTTGTGCTCTCTAGCCCTTTATAGTTTTAATGTCATACGTTTCCTTTGTTCTCTCTAGCCCTTTATAGTTGTAATGTTCTACATTTGTTCTTGCACTCATACACTTTTAAACTATTTGAACGTGACAGCCAGCCTGCCAGATCTGTTCATCCCAAGTGTCCTGGCTGTAGATAAGGAAACTGACCAGGTGCTAGCCATTGGGATTGAAGCTCTGAAACCTGAAATCCGCAGCAGATGTCGAATTGTGTACCCGATACGGCCTTCCAACAAAGTCGACCAGGTATAAATGGCATTCATTTCTTACAACAGAAATTCACTTTCTCTGACTGATGTTTGTTCCACTGCACTGAATCCTTGATGTTGATTTTATCAATTGTACTGTGGTGTACACAACGCTATCTATAGTACTTCTGGCATACACAACACTATCTATAGTACTTCTGACATACACAACACTATCTATTGTACCTATGTCAGAGAAAGTTGTTATTCAATGTTTAGTTCTGATCTTTTCATATATAGCATGAAACTGTGAAGACTTTCAATCATCTGTTAAAGAGCTGATAGAATTGTATTCAAATAAATGCTCTGCTCTTTTGATGGCAATGGTTAAATTAAGATGTTTGGACTATGAACAAATAGGCTAACATTTAACTACATAGACTTGACAAAATGCATTGACATTATTTTAATAAAAATTAGATAAACTTCTCTTAAATGTTCTAATCCTTATAATGTTTAAATCTATTGTTCTCATATTTTTCCATCTAATTTAAATCTATTGAGTTCTCATATTTTTCCATCTTATTTAAATCTATTGAGTTCTCATATTTTTCCATCTAATTTGAAATCTATTGAGTTCTCATATTTTTCCATCTAATTTAAATCTATTGAGTTCTCATATTTTTCCATCTAATTTAAATCTATTGAGTTCTCATATTTTTCCATCTAATTTAAATCTATTGAGTTCTCATATTTTTCCATCTAATTTAAACTATTGAGTTCTCATATTTTTCCATTTAATTTAAAACAATTGAGTTCTCATATATTTCCATCTAATAGTCATTTCCTGACTCCGGCTCTTTATTGTCAATGTTTTTTTCCTTTTAATGTAAACAGAACGTGCTACGTCCAGTGAGTGCGCTTTATTTTGCCTTTTTTTTTCTCTTAAAGGAATCATTATTTTCTGGAGCATGTGTTTCATGACATCCTAAATAAGCTTAAAATGCTAAATTTAACCAAAATTCTTTTTTGCTTGAGTGACCAAACCCAGTTTATGGTGTGAAATAGACATTCTTGACCCAAGGAAATGGGCAAGTTGTCAATCATGAGCTCCTACTCTTTAATAATACCAACCGTCATCCTCACATCCTGACACCAACCGTCATCAACCCCCCCCCCCCCCTTCCATCATGTGCCGCAAAGCTTGTCTTCTACACCTGCCAGGCACCCAACATTTGTCTTCTACACCTGCCAGTCACCCAACATTTGTCTTCTACACCTGCCAGGCACCCAACATTTGTCTTCTACAACTGCCAGGCACCCAACATTTGTCCTCTACACCTGCCAGGCACCCAACATTTGTCCTCTACACTTGCCAGGCACCCATCATTTGTCTTCTACACCTGCCAGGCACCCAACATTTGTCTTCTACACCTGCCAGTCACCCAACATTTGTCCTCTACACCTGCCAGGCACCCAACATTTGTCTTCTACACCTGCCAGTCACCCAACATTTGTCTTCTACACCTGCCAGTCACCCAACATTTGTCTTCTACACCTGCCAGGCACCCAACATTTGTCTTCTACACCTGCCAGTCACCCAACATTTGTCTTCTACACCTGCCAGGCACCCAACATTTGTCCTCTACACCTGCCAGTCACCCAACATTTGTCTTCTACACCTGCCAGTCACCCAACATTTGTCTTCTACACCTGCCAGGCACCCAACATTTGTCCTCTACACCTTGCACAACTGAATCCGCTGTTTTGTGAATTTCTTAAATGTTTTCTTTACAAGAGAATTGATAGTTCTACATTTTTCCTGCCAAGGGATATTAGATCTTATATCCAGATAAAAGTAACCTATCAGATGACAGAGTTGTGCTTAACTTAAGGTATAACTAACCTAAACTAAAACCTTTGTTTCATCATATAGGACAAATTTGTACAGCTTTCCAACAGTCCACTTCACTCATCTCTTACTCACTTTGTTTAACCTGCATTCTTTGAGAACCAAAAAAAACATTTCAGGTCATATAAAAATACCAATAGTATTTCAGTTGGTTAAGTTTTGTAAAAAATAAAATACTATTTTCTTCCAAATATTCGCCCATCTCTGTCGGTTCTCTCCCTTCTTTCTCTCATCTCTCTCTCTCCCCCCCCCCCCCCCCCCCCCCCCCCCCCCAATAGTATTTCAGTTGGTTAAATTTTGTAAAAAATAAAATACTATTTTCTCCCAAATATTCGCCCATCTCTGTCGGTTCTCTCCCTTCTTTCACTCATCTCTCTCTCTCCCCCCACCCCCCCCATCCCCCCTTTCCCACACCTTCAGTCTCCAATATTTCTGCTGTTGCTCATGAAATGCCATTTTAAAAAAAAATAAAATCCCTCCACAAGGTAATGTAACCATTCCCTAAGGTAATGTAACCATTCCCTAAGGTAATGTAACCATTCCCTTTCAGTCTTTCCGATTCTCCCCAGATTGTTAAATCTTTATTAAAAGTCAACAATAGCACTTTAAAATGTTACATGTTTAATTTAATTTCAGTCATTATATAGCATTTTATTTTGTTAATCAACTGATCCACATTTTGAAAGCACAAAGTATACAAATTTCCTGTTTGATTGCATGCCAATTTCAATTGTGTACCCACATTTATTTAAATAGTACAATCATACATGGGTAAAGATGCAAGTTACTTTATTGAATTCAGTCAACAGTACAGATAAAAAAAATTATCAGTTTTGAGCAAGCCAGATATTACTTTTCTGACTTGATTCATTTACAGTCCATTTCCCTGGTATCTGGTTTTGCAGAAAAATAATAAAGCATATAAATCTGTCACTCAAATAAATATATAACCACTTTCATTGTTAGTAGAGGTATTTTCCACCAATTTATGCATATTTTATTGCACTTTATTTGTTGAATATTTGGTTTATAGATATCATCTGAAATATTCCATGTATTATGGGAGGCACACTTCTATAACTTCTATGATTTTTTTGTTTGTGTTTTGGTTTCAGTTTCAGCTAGATCTAATCTTAATTTATGCATGATTTACCAATCCCGTCAGAAAGAAAGAAAACTATTACAGAACTTCACTGTTATAATTAAATATTTCTTTTAGCTCATTAAACCAAAAAATGTATTATCCCCCCTTCGAAGAATAAACTTTTGTAAATGACAATTATAATTATAGCAGTGGTTCTCAACCTTCCTTATGCCGCGACCCTTTAATACAGTTCCTCGTGTTGTGGCGACCCCCAACCACAAAATTATTTTCTCTGCTACTTCATAACTGTAGAGCATATGTGTTTTCAGATGGTCTTAAGCGACCCCTGGGAAAGGGTCATGCGACCCCCAAAGGGGTCGTAACCCACAGATTTAGAACCGCTGAATTATAGGATCATAGTAATATTTATAAAACCATATATTACATAAGATTTGTGTTATTATACAAAATAATAAATTTCTTGTTATTTCATCCTGTCCAACAGTTTAACATTGAGCTACAGTACATGGGCGCCATCTTCAGCAAATTGTTTAAAGATCTCAACATCAGTCCAGCTGACTATTGGGTAATGAACTTATTCAAACAAAACAACAGACTTGCCAGTGTTGAAAACTTTGACCTATGTTATTTATATTTGAATAATAGTTTTATGGCATGGCCAATAGTGCTAGAAACTGTCAACCTGCATTTTTAAAATGAAAATGTAGCAGACAAGGTAGCAAATCTACATCTTTCAAAATTATTGTTTAATTTCTTGAACTAATCAATGTAAACTAATGTACATTGCCACCGCTGACAGTGACTGTCTCACAGCACTACATGATCTTGACAATTTTTGGCATTACACAAGGATAACTCATATAATCATAGCTTGAAAGTGACAACATTTTGTATTGTGGTTCATGTAATACTAATGGCTGAGTGACAACATTTTGTATTGTGGTTCATGTAATACTAGTGGCTGAGTGACAACATTTTGTATTGTGGTTCATGTAATACTAGTGGCTGAGTGACAACATTTTGTATTGTGGTTCATGTAATACTAGTGGCTGAGTGACAACATTTTGTATTGTGGTTCATGTAATACTAGTGGCTGAGTGACAACATTTTGTATTGTGGTTCATGTAATACTAATGGCTGAGTGACAACATTTTGTATTGTGGTTCATGTAATACTAATGGCTGTAATTAGAAGAGCTCTCTTACTCTGTTAACCATTGGTAATTTGAAAAGTTTTGCTATTATTTTTCAGTGAGCATGCATTTACCAAGGGTGTGGTCAATCTGATACGGCAATGGAGAATACAGAAGTAATCAATTTCTGGTTAACTTTCTTTCAGTTGATGATCAGCACCCCTCAGAATCTGGGTGACTCCCTAAAGAAAGGCATCATGGAGTGCCTGATGGACAAGTTCAATGTACGGGGAGTCTGTATGGTGCAGCAGGCACTGCTGTCTCTCTACTCCTACAAGGCAGCTTCTGGCATCATCCTTGACATTGGTCAAAGGATAGAAGTCTTACCAATATTTGAAGGTGCAACTCATCTCTTTACATTCTACCTAAACTTCATGGATATTTCAGCTAAAGGCTTCTAAAGTAGACAATGATATATTAAAATATAATTATTTTTTACAAAATACTTCTCTATAACTATAAGTGAACAAGTCATAAAATAGTTTTGAAGAAAGGAGAAAAAAATAACATAAAAATTTGGTAAAGAAGAGGTAGAATTAAAAATTATTATTTAAGTCAATTACCAGTGATGAAATGACTAAATTTAAATCCTGAACTAGGCATCAATGATTAAGATGTACAAGTTAATGTATTAAGATGTGTAAATCAGTGGATTGAGACTAAGTTTCAACAAACATAATAGGGCAAGGTTTTTGTGTAACAAATTATTAAGACATTAGTTATAGCCCTGCCCAAACAATGGTGTTGGTAATGCATGAACTTACCATCTACCAAAGTTACATCACAAAACATTTATTAAAGTAACGCCCTTTGCTTTATCCCACTTAGGTGTTTTACCGCACACTCTTTATTCTAATCTCTAATATTTTAAACATTTTGCATCGCAGATGTGTTACACCATTTTAAATTGTGACAATTTCCATAAAAGGAAAGAAGATATTACGCATTTGCAATATTTTTAATAATCTCATTTAGCGCAATCATCTGGAGTTTTATTTTGTGTGATATTGAACTCACCGTTACGCTGAAAATGCCTAGAAAATTATATTGATTAATGGATGAAATTTTATACTAAATTCTTGAGGCTTTTTATTTGTTAAACATAATGACAACTTGATCATCACCCAGGTTTTGTCATTGAGGGAGGTGTTGCACGCTGTCCGTTTGGAGGCCAGAAGGTGCAGGAATCTCTGACCACCTCTCTGCTGGGATGCAATTATAAGTTTTCATCTAGCACAGAGCAATGGCTGGTCAGATATATCATGGAGCAGGTGGGCAAAGATTTATTTGGCTGGTCAGATATATCATGGAGCAGGTGGGAAAAGATTTATTGGGCTGGTCAGATATATCATGGAGCAGGTGGGCAAAGATTTATTGGGCTGGTCAGATATATCATGGAGCAGGTGGGCAAAGATTTATTTGGCTGGTCAGATATATCATGGAGCAGGTGGACAAACATTTATTTGACTGGTCAGATATATCATGGAGCAGGTGGACAAAAATTTATTTGGCTGGTCAGATATATCATGGAGCAAGTGGGCAAAGATTTATTTGGCTGGTCAGATATATCATGGAGCAGGTGGACAAACATTTATTTGGCTGGTCAGATATATCATGGAGCAAGTGGGCAAACATTTATTTGGCTGGTCAGATATATCATGGAGCAGGTGGGCAAAGATTTATTTGGCTGGTCAGATATATCATGGAGCAGGTGGGCAAAGATTTATTTGGCTGGTCAGATATATCATGGAGCAGGTGGGCAAAGATTTATTTGGCTTGTCAGATATATCATGGAGCAGGTGGGCAAAGATTTATTTGGCTGGTCAGATATATCATGGAGCAGGTGGGAAAAGATTTTTTGGCTGGTCAGATATATCATGGAGCAGGTGGACAAAGATTTATTTGGCTGGTCAGATATATCATGGAGCAGGTGGACAAAGATTTATTTGACTGGTCAGATATATCATGGAGCAGGTGGGCAAAGATTTATTTGACAGGTCAGATATGCAGGTGGGCAAAAATCATTTGGCTGGCAGAAATGAAGTTCTTGGTACCGATAAAACTATAAAAATGAACCAACCCCTAATAAGACAGTTTTCCCCCACATAATTTCTTTATAAAATGTAATATGGAGCAAGGGTGGGGGCTGATCATTTGAAAAGACATACATACAAGTAACGCACGTTATAAGAATGCCAATTAGTGCACCCCCAAGGCTCGCAACAGCACATTTATTTGTTTTCACGCCCTGGAACTTTATTAATATTAGAATGACCCACCTGCTTATACGCCGGAGATTTATTTCACCAACTAGTTCAGAAAAGCAAAAGAAAATATTTACGAACCAAATGCACTGGCAATATTTTTTTAAAACAGAATCTCATTTGGAGCGGTTGTCAGGAATTTTATTGTGTGAAATCAGTGTCATCATATTGCCGCCTTCATCCCCCCCTTGGAAAACAGGACAACTGATTTTTGGGGGTTGGGGCTCAACATTTGATGGAATGTGTTGTTGACAAAGAGTCTATGTGCCAAGTTTCAGCTCCATGGGTTGGTGGGAATTGGGTCAATTAGCCAGCCACAAACAAAAGCGAATTAATTTAAAGGATTTAAAAATGAATGCATTTAAATTATGTTAGTTATTTTTCATAAATCTTAAAATTCTTAAATAAATTCTCTTTATGTAAATGTAACTTTCTCCTGGTCAACTTGAAACGTGAATATACATTGACCTGAAATACTCTTAGAGTTGCTATGTGGCCATCGACTACCAAGAAGAAGAGGAGTGGTGCAAGACTCAGCCAGATTCTGTCAAGTCCAGCATCAACTTGGCCAAGTTTAACCTTCCTGAAGGTGCTTACAAGTGAGTACCAAAATCTCACTCGTCAAACACGTCTATGGTATCCTCTCTTGACCCTTTTATTGGAAATAGCTTAGAAAGTCCTTCCAAGGGGTTTCAATCGTATCGGTTAAGGCATTTAAAAAAAATTTTGGACATGTCGTTTTAATATATTGTCATTGTAAAAGTAAGACTTTACCTTAGGGCCATTAGTACATCAGTCTGTCAAGTTAATATATTGTCATTGTAAAAGTAAGACTTTACCTTAGGGCCATTAGTACATCAGTCTGTCAAGTTAATATATTGTCATTGTAAAAGTAAGACTTTACCTTAGGACCATTGGTACATCAGTCTGTCAAGTTAATATATTGTCATTGTAAAAGTAAGACTTTACCTTAGGACCATTGGTACATCAGTCTGTCAAGTTAATATATTGTCATTGTAAAAGTAAGACTTTACCTTAGGACCATTGGTACATCAGTCTGTCAAGTTAATATATTGTCATTGTAAAAGTAAGACTTTACCTTAGGGCCATTAGTACATCAGTCTGTCAAGTTAATATATTGTCATTGTAAAAGTAAGACTTTACCTTAGGACCATTGGTACATCAGTCTGTCAAGTTAATATATTGTCATTGTAAAAGTAAGACTTTACCTTAGGACCATTAGTACATCAGTCTGTCAAGTTAATATATTGTCATTGTAAAAGTAAGACTTTACCTTAGGGCCATTAGTACATCAGTCTGTCAAGTTAATATATTGTCATTGTAAAAGTAAGTCTTTACCTTAGGACCATTGGTACATCAGTCTGTC
This sequence comes from Lymnaea stagnalis, assembly GCA_964033795.1. Taxonomy (NCBI): domain Eukaryota; kingdom Metazoa; phylum Mollusca; class Gastropoda; family Lymnaeidae; genus Lymnaea; species Lymnaea stagnalis. The sequence continues at coordinate 872,177 of CAXITT010000324.1, forward strand.
AAGTTAATATATTGTCATTGTAAAAGTAAGACTTTACCCTAGGGCCATTAGTACATCAGTCTGTCAAGTTAATATATTGTCATTGTAAAAGTAAGACTTTACCTTAGGACCATTGGTACATCAGTCTGTCAAGTTAATATATTGTCATTGTAAAAGTAAGACTTTACCTTAGGACCATTGGTACATCAGTCTGTCAAGTTAATATATTGTCATTGTAAAAGTAAGACTTTACCTTAGGACCATTAGTACATCAGTCTGTCAAGTTAATATATTGTCATTGTAAAAGTAAGACTTTACCTTAGGACCATTAGTACATCAGCCCCAATTATATAGTGTAACTAAAGCTTATATCAAGACCGATAATCAGTACATCAGACCCATTATAGTGTGTACCCATAACTAAAGCTTATATCAAGACAAATAATCAGTACATCAGACCCATTATAGTGTGTACCCATAACTAAAGCTTAAATCAAGACAAATAACACATCAGCCACATTATATTGTGTAACTAATTCAAACTTATTTCAATACCACCAATGAAGCTGGAAAATTATGTAAATATAACTTATCTTAGGGCGTCTGACACAGAGCTCTAAGTGTATTATGTAAATATTTCAGGACAGTTGAACACAGTCTGAGCCGTTTCAAAAGTCCGGAAGGTTTCTTCAATGTCGACATGTGGGAACTGGACTATCCAACCCTTCATAAGTTGATCCACCAGGCCATACAGAGCTGTCCCATGGACAACAGAAGACATATGTGGAGGTAACGGACATCTCACTAGCTTTTTATTGACCATGTCCATGATTTCCAAGCTAGTCATTGGACAATCGTGCACACATTCTTTTATTTTTTGAATGAAACCAAATTGTGGAGCTTTAGTCTGGCAAAAGTTGACAAGATTTTTGTCAGCAAACTTGGCTCAATATAAAACATGGAACAAAATGTTTATGAAAGGGCTTTGAACAAAATTATAATTCTTTAACTGTTTAGGCTCGGAGAGCATATATAGATAAAGGGATATGAACTAATTATTTGAACTTGACCTACATATTGGCCATCTTCCAAATGCCATTTTCTTCTGATAATGTTTTAGACAATATCAAACAAGTCCAAGTAGTTTTTAGGAGGTGTTGGATGAATGTTGAGCAAAGTCTCATGTAATATTGACCATGACTTGGACATTTTCAGAGCTGTCTTTTTGAGTGGGGGCGTTACCATGCTACCTGGTTTTCCAGATCGATTGGAAAGGGAGCTGACCAAACTTGCACCACCTGGTGTACCTGTGGAGGTAAATCAGGCTAAAATTAACATCTTCAAAATCTATGGAAAGAACTGCAATTTATTTAGACAGAAATGTTAAATAATTAAATCCTCTATTTCCCAAGAAATAAATTCGTCTATTTCCCAAGAAATAAATTCGTCTATTTCCCAAGAAATAAATTCCTCTATTTCCCAAGAAATAAATTCCTCTATTTCCCAAGAAATAAATTCCTCTATTTCCCAAGAAATAAATTCCTCTATTCCCCAGAAAAGGATCTCCTAACCTTCCCAACATTACCACAAACTTCACTTGAGTTGAGCACATTTTTGATATTAGGCTCTTTCTCATTAATGGAATGGGAATACAGGAATTGTTTGTTCAAAATATTAGTAAAGATCCCAGAAAAATTACGCTAGCCTAGGTGAATGAACCAGGACTGTAATTGCAATGTTCTATCGCCAGGTACATGCTGCCCCGCAGAGGTACCACTGCGCCTACATTGGAGCGGCGGCTGTAGCTCTCATGTCCCAGTTTGAAGAGATGGCCATCTCCAGGGACGAGTGGAAGAAAGACGGGGTCAGAGCGTTTAGAAAATGGCAGGCACCAGCATCGTAAAAAAATTGTGCACATAGTTGTGTCAGAACATGATTTCTTAGAACCCTGTTAAGGTTCGATGGAGTAAGAAGCCTGGAAAGCAAATGGTCACCTGGTTGAGAGATTCCCCCTACACTGGACAGTCGGCGATCGGTAATCACCGCCTAAGTCAGGATGTTGAAGTTAACCTGGCAATGTACAAGTTTACGAACCTTTGTTTTAGTGTCATATCTTCCAGTTTAGTCAAAGCTAACATTTATCATTTCTATGTATTCAACATTTGAAGAGGGATATTTGACCAGTTGGGTTTGTGGATGAGATGTTACTGTAACTTCAATGGCTGCTTGAATCTTCTTTTCAAAGTCCTTTTCAAGTACAACTTTTTTAGTTCAATATCCGCTTATTTATATAGGCCATCAAAAATAGATTGGCGCTCAACTAGAAAATGGTTCTGTCAAAGAAGAAATACTGTAATGTTCTAACATGTACAGACTTTTTTTTTTTTTTTTTAATATTTTCTTCAATTTTTTGGAATTATTACCGCTTATTTATATAGGCCATCAAAAATAGATTGGCGCTCAACTAGAAAATGGTTCTGTCAAAGAAGAAATACTGTAATGTTCTAACATGTACAGACTTTTTTTTTTTTTTTTAATATTTTCTTCAATTTCTTGGAATTATTCAATGGATTTTGCCCGGTAATTGCTTGTCTCTGTTTTGACCGTTGACAAGAATAACAGCGAACCAATTCAACCTATGGTTTAAACAAGTTAAATACAGGTCAGACAGTAGAAGCTTCTATTATAACAACAAAATGAGGTTTTCATTAATTTATGCACTGCCAGTTTTGAGGAAATCTTATGGAGTTGTTTACATGCAGAATGATGATTGTGTCTGACTGATGATTGTGTCTGACTGATGATTGTGTCTGACTGATGATTGTGTCTGACTGATGATTGTGTCTGACTGATGATTGTGTCTGACTGATGATTGTGTCTGACGGTGATAGTTTGACATCACTGTGCGAGTACTTTGTATTTTTAATCAAATAAATTAGACACATTCCTTTGTTCTCAGGTGACACTCAGTGAAAAAACTTGGAGATATTTAAATGCTATTTTGTACTTGATCTCCTACAAGTGACAAGATTGAGCACATCTTTATTATATACGGGCTTTTAAAGAGTATTTATGTAGCAACCATGAAAGGACCATATACTTCACCTTTTTTCATTACAAACTATTTTACATATATATTTTATTCCACACATTCCCTAATATATCTGTTGATGCTTTTCATGTTTATTCCATGTTAACAATTTTGTGAAATTTAGACTTTCATTTACATTGTTATTGAAAGGTTGTGAAACTTAGACTTACATTGTTATTGAAATGTTGTGAAACTTAGACTTACATTGTTATTGAAAGATCGTGGAACTTAGACTTACATTGTTATTGACAGATTGTGAAACTTAGACTTACATTGTTATTGAAAGGTTGTGAAACTTAGACTTACATTGTTATCGAAAGATTGTGAAACTTAGACTTACATTGTTATCAAAAAGTTGTGAAACTTAGACTTACACTGTTTTTGTGAAACTTACATTCCAAGTGGCTAGTGATAAGAATCCCATGAAGAGTTGAACCTTGTGATGTAGCTGAATGTTTACACTCCTACTTGTTATCTATCTATCTGAAGTACTATAGGTAATAGATACAATATACCATGTTTATAATGTAAAGACCGGATGTCATACCCACATGACAAGTATAGGATGTCAAGACCTGATGACAGACCCAAAATGACATTTTAGGATGCAAAGACCTGGTAACAGGCCCATATGACATGTTTAGGATGTAAAGACCTAATGACAGGCCCATATGACATGTTTAGGATGTAATGACCTTATGACAGGCCCATGTGACACACTTTGTCATAAGCAAACAATTGTCAAATTAAGTTTGATAACATTTGCTTTATTTTATACCACAGAAAGTAGAATTATAATTTTATAATCACTTAACTTGTTTTAATCTGGAGATAAGAGTATAGTTTTTTAATTTTAATACCAGTGTTTATTATATTTTTTTACTCTTTCTTGACGATGGATCAAACATGGTCAATGTTGAATGTTGTATTGGTCCATGTTGAATCATGTTTTTAAATTAATTTATGATGTGTGTCGTATCCAATCATTCTTTTTTTTCTCAAGTAATGAAAAATATTTCCCGCTGAACAAACATTAAACTAACAGCAACTATGCTATTTCTGAGGATGAGATTGAAGTGAATTTTTGTTAATGCTCCGTGTAATCTATTTAGATACATGCGTAGCGTCTGTAGTGGTGTCTATGACTAATAGGCCTGAAATCAGTGGTCAATAACTCCAGGGCAACTGGTCACATAGATTATATTATTATTAGCTTTTAACCATTTACAAACTCAACTAACAATCCACAATCCACTAATAACAAAAATTAATTTCTTGATCACAATCCAATAGGTGTAGCTTGTCATTTGAAACTAGATCTAAAGGAAGAGTTCATGGAGCTGGTTGGGTAGTTGACTTAGCACCAGAGTTAGTTTTATGATCAGTGTTGTGTCAACGTTGCTTGTCATTTGAAACTAGATCTAAAGGAAGAGTTACTGGAGCTGGTTGAGTAGTTGATTTAGTACCAGAGATAGTTTTATGATCAGTGTTGTGTCAACGTTGCTTGTCATTTGAAACTAGATCTAAAGGAAGAGTTACTGGAGCTGGTTGAGTAGTTGATTTAGCACCAGAGTTAGTTTTATGATCAGTGTTGTGTGAACGTTGCTTGTCATTTGAAACTAGATCTAAAGGAAGAGTTCATGGAGCTGGTTGAGTAGTTGACTTAGCACCAGAGATAGTTTTATGATCAGTGTTGTGTGAACGTTGCTTGTCATTTGAAACTAGATCTAAAGGAAGAGTTCATGGAGCTGGTTGAGTAGTTGACTTAGCACCAGAGATAGTTTTATGATCAGTGTTGTGTGAACGTTGCTTGTCATTTGAAACTAGATCTAAAGGAAGAGTTCATGGAGCTGGTTGAGTAGTTGACTTAGCACCAGAGATAGTTTTATGATCAGTGTTGTGTGAACGTTGCTTGTCATTTGAAACTAGATCTAAAGGAAGAGTTCATGGAGCTGGTTGAGTAGTTGACTTAGCACCAGAGATAGTTTTATGATCAGTGTTGTGTGAACGTTGCTTGTCATTTGAAATTTTCGGGTTCTTTTTGACATGCAAAGATCAAGAGTTATGTCTGGATATTTCATAAATATTTAAGATGAACAGTAGGAGACATCTGTTGATGTGCTGTTGTATGCATCACCACATACACTGGTCTAATATGTTATGTATCACCACATACACTGGTACACTATGTTATGTATCACCACATACACTGGTACAATATGTTATGTATCACCACATGGGATGATATGTTAGATTTCACCTTATACCTCGCTGCCCAAGTCGAGGGGTTGGGATGCCTAGCTTCCTTTATTACATCGTGCACATTATGTCGACCTATATTTCATATATTTTCTCAATTAAAATTAAATATAATTTGTTAATTTTAATTTTTTTTTAAATATTGGAAGTAATTCACTTTCAAATTGTTAACATTGGTTCTGTATTATTGGATCCAAATCCATAGGGGGAAAAAATAATATTTTTTCTAACACTGTGTAATCAAACTTTTCTATAAAGACAAAGAGTTTGAGTGCATCAAGTCAGAGACTCAGCGTTAATGTGTCTGGTCAAGCTATATTTTGTGACACACTATTTAGACATCTGCTATACATGTATGCTGGTCTCTATATTATGTTATGATTGTGGTGTTAGAGCATTTTTTTAGAAAATAATAAACACATTATATATTATTACAGGGAAAATATTAACTATTTCTACAAAGCTGAGACTAGATGCTACATTCTTATAGACATGATGGACTAGTTGCTACATTCTAATAGACATGATGGACTAGATGCTTCATTCTTATAGACATGATATCAATAATATTCACATGATCAGGCTTGACCATCCAGGAACCATCTTCAATAGATTGGTGTGCTTTTGTGTGTTGTGTTTGAACAAAAAGTGTGTGTTGTATTTGAACAAACAGTGTGTGTTGTATTTGAACAAACAGTGTGTGTTGTATTTGACTAGGTTGGGAATTAAAAAAAGATATTCCATAGCAATGGCAGGCTAAGTTAGCTAGGAACAAAGGATACAGTAGTATTTCATAGTTAACTGTTTATTTAACCAATACTATTCTCTACATATATTGTATATGTCTGCATGTTGAAAATGACAGGTTTGGGGCTGTGGGCGTATTAGAGCTGCTGGTCTCACCCGAATGCTTTAAGGTCCTTACCCGAACAACCTAAGGGGTTGTTGGCAAATGATGTCACGCTTGGGGGGGGGGGTGGGGGGTGTAATTTGCTAACGCCCCCTAACTACTTGTCACCAAATTAGCACACCCACAGCTGACATCTAAGTTACTTGAAAGTTTATGTCTCGTACACCCGAATGCTTTAAGGTCCTTACCCGAACAACCTAAGGGGTTGTTGGCAAATGATGTCACGCTTGGGGGGGGGGGGTGGGGGGTGTAATTTGCTAACGCCCCCTAACTACTTGTCACCAAATTAGCACACCCACAGCTGACATCTAAGTTACTTGAAAGTTTATGTCTCGTCCATTTAATTTTCTCCTGGAAATAAACTTTGTAATACCGGGATATTATTAACATTTGAAATACCCTTCTATACTTGAACTATTTGGATATATTCAGATGTCTTTGTCGCTACCACCTTACACACTCATATTTCATCAAATCTTCTCATTCTACAGCAAACGGCTTCATTAAGACATAAGCGAGATGAAGATTTACTCAGTCTTAGAGGCATATAAATTTTATTGAAACATTCCTATGATATTTTTTTGTTTTAGAGGTAATTTTATCTCATTTCTTGTTCATTTTAAAACTTGCCCAATGTTGACGGTGAAAGGTTTTATATCTAAATCAATCTAAGTTTAATTTATGTACACTTTTTCAAATTAAACTATTCAAATTTTATATTTAAATTTAATCAATCTAATTTTAATTTGTTTGTATACCCTTATCAAATTAAATTATTTTAACCTTCGTTTTTAACCTAAGGGAATCCACTTGTAACACCAGTAAGTCAACATTCTATGGCTGGTAACACTGTGCCTTGGTCACTACCATGTAACTCAACGTTCCATCATTCTCTATGCTGCATTGTTCTCTACCATGTAACTCAACCTTCCATCATTCTCTATTGCTGCATTGTTCTCTACCATGTAACTCAACATTCCATCATTCTCTATTGCTGCATTGTTCTCTACCATGTAACTCAACATTCCATCATTCTCTATTGCTGCATTGTTCTCTACCATGTAACTCAACATTCCATCATTCTCTATTGCTGCATTGTTCTCTACCATGTAACTCAACATTCCATCATTCTCTATTGCTGCATTGCTCTCTACCATGTAACTCAACATTCCATCATTCTCTATTGCTGCATTGTTCTCTACCATGTAACTCAACATTCCATCATTCTCTATTGCTGCATTGTTCTCTACCATGTAACTCAACATTCCATCATTCTCTATTGCTGCATTGCTCTCTACCATGTAACTCAACATTCCATCATTCTCTATTGCTGCATTGTTCTCTACCATGTAACTCAACATTCCATCATTCTCTATTGCTGCATTGCTCTCTACCATGTAACTCAACATTCCATCATTCTCTATTGCTGCATTGTTCTCTACCATGTAACTCAACATTCCATCATTCTCTATTGCTGCATTGCTCTCTACCATGTAACTCAACATTCCATCATTCTCTATTGCTGCATTGTTCTCTACCATGTAACTCAACATTCCATCATTCTCTATTGCTGCATTGCTCTCTACCATGTAACTCAACATTCCATCATTCTCTATTGCTGCATTGTTCTCTACCATGTAACTCAACATTCCATCATTCTCTATTGCTGCATTGCTCTCTACCATGTAACTCAACATTCCATCATTCTCTATTGCTGCATTGTTCTCTACCATGTAACTCAACATTCCATCATTCTCTATTGCTGCATTGTTCTCTACCATGTAACTCAACATTCCATCATTCTCTATTGCTGCATTGTTCTCTACCATGTAACTCAACATTCCATCATTCTCTATTGCTGCATTGTTCTCTACCATGTAACTCAACATTCCATCATTCTCTATTGCTGCATTGCTCTCTACCATGTAACTCAACATTCCATCATTCTCTATTGCTGCATTGTTCTCTACCAATCTCCTACCAACCCAAGCATCTTATTTATTACCTGTACATATAACTTATACTTATACATACGTCAATGTTGCTGCTTTCCTGTAAATAGAACATTCCAGTTAACATTTAATTTTTGTTAACACCAACTGTCTGTTCAATCTCCATCTCTGTACATGTAATCCTGCCTGAATAAACTTCTCAAGCAAATTCGTGTCATGTGAATTACTATTTTAATGTATTTTTGTCAATTGTCATCAGCTTTGTTACAGGCCATCCATACTGTACAGTAGTAGTGTACCTAGAGGCCATCCATACTGTACAGTAGTAGTGTACCTACAGGCCATCCATACTGTACAGTAGTAGTGTACCTAGAGGCCATCCATACTGTACAGTAGTAGTGTACCTACAGGCCATCCATACTGTACAGTAGTAGTGTAGGCCTACCTACAGGCCATCCATACTGTACAGTAGCAGTGTACCTATGAAAGAAAAAGTCAAATTTCACACACCCCCAGACTATGTACAAATGAGCTTTCAAACCCCAAAACCTAGAAAAAAATTAATTAATAAAAATGAATAATTTTTGTTCATGAACAATTATGACGCCACGGGTTTTCTCCCCTGTCTGTAGCCCAGTGTTTCCCAAAATGTGGGGAGGGGGGGGTCGTCATGGGGAGTAAGGGGTTTCTCACCGGAGGAAATATTAAAACATTTTAATTGTTTTGTTTCTAATTCATCCAATTTAACTGGACACACATCTCTCGGAGCTGGCCCACCAAAGAGACTGTAACTCACACGACCCAACCAGTAACTCACACGACCCAACCAGTAACTCACACGACCCAACCAGTAACTCACACGACCCAACCAGTAACTCACACGACCCAACCAGTAACTCACACGACCCCACCAGTAACTCACACGACCCAACCAGTAACTCACACGACCCAAACCAGTAACTTACACGACCCAACCAGTAACTCACAATACCCAACCAGTCACTCACACGACCCAACCAGTAACTCACACGACCCCA
>CAXITT010000324.1:881874-894099 GCA_964033795.1 Lymnaea stagnalis
CCCCCCCCCCCCCCCACTTTTTTTTCACTTTCTCCCCATTTGCATACGCCACCGAGTGAAACATTAGAGGAGCACCAAAGCCGAAAGTCTCAAATGGGGTGTGGTCTCGTGTCAGGTGACAAGCACCCTCCAGCGTGACGCGCGGAATTTCCCGCACCGCTGTTGCGTCACCGATCAAAGGTTTGAACTTTGAACGAGTGTCCCCACTTTTTACTAAGGAAATTCACGCTCCGTAAAACATCCGGTTATCTTCGTCGGAGTGTGCTAGGGTCCAGTCGCATGGTGACCTGGGGAACCTGATGCTGTTATACAGGGGCGGATTCGTGGCAGGGGAGGGAGCAAGGTGGTAAGCACCACCATCTTATATATATATTGGTGCATCCAAATAGAATTTGATGAACATTTTATTGTGTGAACTGAGCATTACTTTAACCGTATGGTCCCTATCTATCTATATAATTCGCCAGAAACTAGGTCACAACAAGAGCAAGACGACACCACGCAGGCTATATAGAGATACTTTAGAGCAAGCAAGACGACGCAGGCAAACCCTCCCTTCCTTCCCTTGCCATCCTCGCTTGCCAGCCAGCTCGCGGCGTCTGAAACCCGCGGATCAGCGTGAAATAAAAAGTGTGCAGAGACGTATCATGAAAAAAAAGGGGGGAGGGGGGGGGAAGGGGTGTAGCAAAAGTGGCATTCTTAAACGTGCGTAACTTGAGTCCACGCTTTTGTCAAGTAACTTTAGTAGATGGGAAGTTCACGCATTGCTGTCTCCATTTTGTCAAGTAACTTTAGAAGATGGGAAGTTCACGCATTGCTGTCTCCAATGTTTGGCGGGCTACATCTAGTTTTAGGATAATTATTGCAGAACTTGTGAATAAATTTCTACCGAGACACCCACCCCCACCCACGGGCATACACACGAGTATACATAAAGCTCGAAAATGAACAGCCACCCCCCTGAGTGCCTACTAACTCTATCATACGTAATAATATGGATGACCAGTTACCAGAGTTTAAATAATTGCAACTTCAATTAATAAAATTATATTATGTTGAAGGGGAAAATAAATAAATAAATATTTTGAACACATTCCAAGCCAGGTAAGTGTAGAAATGTTTTGTTTTTTTTCAAATAAAACCACAAAGGCGGTGGCACCCAGAACTGATGACAACAACAGATCCGATATCAGATATCAATCTACAATTATGTTTGAAATAATTTTTTATTTTAATTATATTCTTATCTGAAATACGTGTTTTTTTTTATGTTACAAATCTGTTTGAATGAAAGTACATTTATTTTTCTAATGCAGAAAGTTATTTCTTTCTTGATTGTGATTTAGATCCAAAGTCCAGAGGTTACAGTCACATTAAATTTTAAAGAAATAAAAATATGAGGTGGGGGGGGGGGGGGGNTGACGACCAAAACCCGAACCCTGTTGACGACCAAAACCCGAACCCTGTTGACGACCAAAACCCGAACCCTGTTGACGACCAAAACCCGAACCCTGTTGACGACCAAAACCCGAACCCTGTTGACGACCAAAACCCGAACCCTGTTGACGACCAAAACCCGAACCCTGTTGACGACCAAAACCCGAACCCTGTTGACGACCAAAACCCGAACCCTGTTGACGACCAAAACCCGAACCCTGTTGACGACCAAAACCCGAACCCTGTTGACGACCAAAACCCGAACCCTGTTGACGACCAAAACCCGAACCCTGTTGACGACCAAAACCCGAACCCTGTTGACGACCAAAACCCGAACCCTGTTGACGACCAAAACCCGAACCCTGTTGACGACCAAAACCCGAACCCTGTTGACGACCAAAACCCGAACCCTGTTGACGACCAAAACCCGAACCCTGTTGACGACCAAAACCCGAACCCTGTTGACGACCAAAACCCGAACCCTGTTGACGACCAAAACCCGAACCCTGTTGACGACCAAAACCCGAACCCTGTTGACGACCAAAACCCGAACCCTGTTGACGACCAAAACCCGAACCCTGTTGACGACCAAAACCCGAACCCTGTTGACGACCAAAACCCGAACCCTGTTGACGACCAAAACCCGAACCCTGTTGACGACCAAAACCCGAACCCTGTTGACGACCAAAACCCGAACTTCAACATCATTGAGTACGAACCAAACGGGACGAACTTATCAGAAACACAATATTTTACGAATGAGGCAGGCATACCACTACTTACGCCAGAGATGAATAGATGTCAATTCCAACTTGAAAACCAAGTTGACTGAATTGAAAAAAACGATTTTTAGTAACGGTATCCCGAAATTATATTTTATAATCATCCCCTGCCCACCTCGACCCTCCACCCCCTCCACCCGCCACTCGCGGACTGTGGTGGTTCAGATGGTGACTAAGTGCTTAACGGGGTAGGCTACAAAAAAAAAAAAAAAATGATTTGAAACCATCGTCGTAGAGCAACTATTTTGTGTTATGGTCAGTGGCGTAGCTAGGGTTGGCGTCACCCATAGACATAGAGATATATTTAAAAGCTCTGTGGCGTCACCCTGTGCGTCAGTGGCGTAGCTCGGGTTAGCGTCACCCGGTGCGACAGTGGCGTAGCTCGGGTTAGCGTCACCCGGTGCGACGGTGGCGTAGCTCGGGTTAGCGTCACTCGGTGCCTCAGTGGCGTAGCTCGGGTTAGCGTCACCCAGTGCGTCAGTGGCGTAGCTTGGGTTAGCGTCACCCAGTGCGTCAGTGGCGTAGCTAAGGTTGGCGTCACCCGGTGCGTCAGTGGCGTAGCTCGGGTTAGCGTCACCCGGTGCGGTAAACTCATGGTGTCACCCCCCTCCCCCCAGCTTCCACGATGGATTTCTTCCTCTTAAAATAATTGCAGTGTAACAATGACAAAACAAATGAATTAAAGGTCAGGAGGTCAATGTATTTAAAAACTGTAACTACGTTAAGTTATAGTTATTTTTGCACTAAATTTACTTGATTTCAAATGTTCCCTATCCTGGTCTTCAAAGCTGCAAGCCTGTCAATCACTTGAAGTTAATCAATATCCTTCACCGTTTCACTTTAAATGGATAGAAGAGCCAGATAAGAAAGCATTGACTGTCCCATGGTCGATCGCAATAACTTCCTGATAGGGCTGTGTTTTGAAAAGCTTACATTACGCCACCTTCACATTAATCGTAAGGCTACTCGAGAGTATTGGAAGAGATTCTATCTAGGAAGTCGCATTCACCTATGAATTTCAAAACATCAAATGCTGATCAGTGTGAAATTCAATATCAGGTGCCTTTATGTGTCTTCTAAGCCCTGGTATTTCTTTTAAAAGTTCATCTTCTGATAACTCATCATTGAAAGAATTTAATTTTGGAACGGACACTGGGAACTCTTCTTCACTTGCTGATAGCTGACTCATGGGTTGAACAGCCCCAGACATATCTGCTACTTCCTTGATCGCTGATGATCTGATCTGGAGTTTAAAATGAAAGCGATGCATACACTCCTGCATCTTCCTAATGTTTTCTTCTCACAGAGAGTCCAGCATCTAAAAATTGTTCTCCTGCCACTCTCTTCTTAATCCTTAATCTTCTCTCAACCAAAAGCATCGAACGAAAAAGTGGTGCCTATATTTTTTATTCGTTTGCAGGTAAACGAAAAAGTTACAAGAGGCGTTCAGACACTTGAAAATACCGTCAACATACAGCATGCAACCAAGGATCAGCTCATACTTGCTCAGGTGGGCGAACTCGGGTTCTATATACGATACCAGAACAATGATAAATGTGCACATATTGTTGGCAACAAAAATCCCAGCGATTAGTGCCACTGCTTTTATCAGGAGCAGCTCCTTGCTATCTCGTTCATATAACTTTTCTTTTAAAATCGATGATTTATTACCCCTAAATTTAACGGAAGCCACCAGGTGCTTGGCTAGAACCAGCAGACTGAAGATGACAATGATTTCTGCTATTATAGGAACAATATTTTGATTAATGTTTGTAGATACTTTCATCAAAGTGGCTCTGTTGTCAGAATACCAGGGTATGATTTTTGAAGAATTAGCCTGGACTTGAAACCCTTGAGTAGCCAGGACCGGCATATGAAGCGTCATGTTGACCACAGCCAGAGCCACGAGGATTAGAACCGTACGACGCTTGGTGAAGACGTTCTTGAAATGCAACGGGAACGTGACGAGACAGGATTTCTGGACTGCCGTAAACACTGTCAGCATCGAGGTCGTGTTGTAGAAGGCAGACGCGTAGACGCTGAGCTGATAGGTCAAATCCGCCATCGGGATGACAGTGACGAGATTGTTTGTTGAGATTTGGGAGGTGGTCACGAGGGCGCACATGCTAGAGCAGAATACAAAGTCTGCAATGGCAAGCCCCAGGAAACACGTGGTAATGCTGTCAGTGACCCCGCCCCTACAGAAGACGACAACGTTGACGGCGTTAGTTGTCATCCCAAAGATGGAGATGATAGCTGTCATGTAAGCTGCTGAAACGATAAAACGTGTAGCCGTTTCGATATCTATGAGGAAGCCTTCAGACGGGGAGGGCAAAGAGCTATTCGAATTGTCGTTCATGGTATAAGAAATGATAATATCGAGGGGAAATGTGGGTACAGAGGTAAGCTCTAAAACTGAACGATTCAACAAATGAACTTTCTGATGTCCTTTTATGTTGATTTCTTCCATCACGTGATCTGATTATTTTTGATGAGCTCGGAATCAAAATAATTAGGCTTTGGACTTTAAAAAAATCATTTTCACTTAACTCCAAAATACACAAATAAAACTCGGTCAATCGGATTTTTTTATGTGGTGGAGTAAATGAGTGTGACATTTTCAACTAATTAAATCTTTGATTTTTTTTTCTTTTTGTGTGGATCAATGCATGAAAGGTGTGGTAATTGGGAGATAGGGTGGGTTGGTGGGGGCGGGGGGAGGGAGATCAGCCAATTAAAAACCTGAGTTTATTTTCCCGTCAGTCTTGGTGGCTGTGACAACTGGGGTTGGGGCAAAGTAGGAGTTTGGGGGGGGGGGGGATTGCTCCCAAAAATGGCTTTGTTGCTTGTTTCATAGTTTAGCTTGCTATTCCCTTTTCATGTTACAAAAAAATTAATACATTGGCGTCACTAGGGTTAATGGATGTAACAGGTGTGAATAGAATCGTTTATTAAGACATTACAACAGCATTCTACCATTTTGGTAAATAACCATCAGTTGATGGGGAAAAAAAGAGCATTTAAAATTAGAGAACATCTTAAGCCTTAGTTCTCAACACAAGGAAATCATCGCAGCTTGTATTTTTGTATTAGGAGAAGTCACAAATGAGGCTTGTGGAATTAACACATTGGCGTCACTAGAGGGCGTGGATCACAACGGGTCACACGGAATTAACACATTGGCGTCACTAGAGGGCGTGGATCACACCGGGTCACACGGAATTAACACATTGGCGTCACTAGAGGGTGTGGATCACAACGGGTCACACGGAATTAACACATTGGCGTCACTAGAGGGTGTGGATCACAACGGGTCACACGGAATTAACACATTGGCGTCACTAGAGGGCGTGGATCAACCCGGGTCACACGAAATTAACACATTGGCGTCACTAGAGGGCGTGGATCATAACGGTTCACACGGAATTAACACATTGGCGTCACTAGAGGGCGTGGATCATAACGGGTCACACGGAATTAACACATTGGCGTCACTAGAGGGCGTGGATCACACCGGGTCACACGGAATTAACACATTGGCGTCACTAGAGAGCGTGGATCACACCGGGTCACACGGAATTAACACATTGGCGTCACTAGAGGGCGTGGATCACACCGGGTCACACGGAATTAACGCATTGGCGTCACTAGAGGGCGTGGATCACACCGGGTCACACGGAATTAACGCATTGGCGTCACTAGAAGGTGCGGATCACAACGGGTCACACGGAATTAACACATTGGCGTCACTAGAGGGCGTGGATCACAACGGGTCACACGGAATTAACACATTGGCGTCACTAGAGGGTGTGGATCACAACGGGTCACACGGAATTAACACATTGGCGTCACTAGAGGGCGTGAATCACAACGGGTCACACGGAATTAGCACATTGGCGTCACTAGAGGGTGTGGATCACAACGGGTCACACGGAATTAGCACATTGGCGTCACTAGAGGGCGTGGATCACACCGGGTCACACGGAATTAGCACATTTGCATCTTTAGGGTCAATGGTTGTAACAGATGTGAAAAGAATTGTTTAATAAGACATTACAACATCACTCTTACATTTTATGCATAAACCATAACTGGGTTGTAAAAATAGCACTTAAAATTTGAGAACACCTGGAGGTAGTCTATAGATCATTTGTACAGATTTCTAAATATCATAATATATAGACCATGAAGATGAACTGTTTATGACCAGTAGCTTATAGGTAGATTTTGCGTAGAACATAGCTCCACAACAGGTATGTCTTGCAAAACCCCACTCTTCTACCAGCTATTTGGTCCCACTCTTTTATCAGCTATGTTGTCCCACTCTTCTACCAGCTATGTTGTCCCACTCTTCTACTAGCTGCGTTGTCCCACTCTTCTACCAGGTATGTTGTCCCACTCTTCTACTAGCTGCGTTGTTCCACTCTTCTACCAGCTATGTTGTCCTACACTTTTACTAGCTGCGTTGTCCCACTCTTCTACCAGCTATGTTGTCCCACTTATCTACCAACTATGTTGTCCCACTTTTCTACCAGCTATGTTGTCCCACTTTTCTACCAGCTATGTTGTCCCACTCTTCTACCAGCTATGTTGTCTCACTTTTCTACCAGCTATGTTGTCCCACTTTTATACCAATTATGTTGTCCCACTTTTATACCAATTATGTTGTCCCACTTTTATACCAACTATGTTGTCCCACTTTTATACCAGCTATGCTGCCCCACTCTTCTACCAGCTATGCTGTCCCACTTTTCTACCAGCTATGTTGTCCCACTTTTCTACCAGATATGCTGCCCCACTCTTCTACCAGCTATGCTGTCCCACTTTTCTACCAGCTATGTTGTCCCACTTTTCTATCATCAATATTGTCCAACTTTTCTACCAGCTATATTGTCCCACTCTTCTACCAGCTATGCTGCCCCACTCTTCTACCAGCTATGTTGTCCCACTCTTCTACCAGCTATGTTGACGCCACTCTTCTACCAGCTATGCTACTCGTACGTGCAGTTTTAAAACCTAGTTAATAAGATAGGTAAGTGACAATACTAAAGACATCATTTAACCACTTAACCATCACCTAAACCACCTGTCAACCACGCCGTCAACCACCTGTCAACCACCCGTCAACGTCCTGTCAAGCTCCTGTCAACCACTGGTCAACCACCCGTCAACATCCTGTCAACCACCTTTCAACCACCTGTCAACCAACCGTCAACCACCTGTCAACCACCCGTCAACATCCTGTCAACCACCCTTCAACCACCTGTCAACCACCCATCACCATCCTGTCAACCACCAGTCAGCCCCCTTTATTAATCTTGCCAGAGATTAGAGCGAAGTTGGAGCTGACAAAACTTGTTGGGAAAGGCCCTAGGTCCGAGCTTGATCGGAGCTGGCTTGGAGCTTGATCGGGGTTTTATTGGAGCTTGATTGGAGCTATGTTGTAGCTATGTTGGAGCTACATTGGAGCTATGTTGGAGCTTAATTGGAGCTAGATCGGAGCTCACCCAAAAGAAACCCCAGCTCCATATCCCAGGTTGACAACTTTAAACATTATGTTTCATTGATAACTCAAAAGGCCTAAGTAATACTTTATTTGTTGAATCGCTGCAAGTTGTTGACACTGGATGAACAAGAATCTGCCACATTGTGCTTTTGATTTTTATCACGCCCTATTACGTAGTCAGTCACGTTGGAGTTCGGTTGTGAATAAGAATGATCTAATTAATGTCATCATATGGAACGATCTAATTTATGTCATCATATGGAACGATCTAATTAATGTCATCATATGGACTGATCTAATTAATGGCATCATATGGAATAATCTAATTAATGTCATCATACGGACTGATCTAATTAATGTCATCATACGGACTGATCTAATTAATGTCATCATATAGAATGATCTAATAAATGTCATCATATGAAATGATCTAAATAATGTCATCATATGGAATGATCTAATTAATGTCATCATATGGAATGATATAATTAATGTCATCATATGGAACGATCTAATTTATGTCATCATATGGAACGATCTAATTAATGTCATCATATGGACTGATCTAATTAATGTCATCATATAGAATGATCTAATAAATGTCATCATATGAAATGATCTAATTAATGGCATCACATAAAATGATCTAATTAATGTCATCATATGGAATGATCTAATTAATGTCAGCATATAGAATGATCTAATTAATGTCATCATATGGAATGATCTAATTAATTTCATCATATGAAATGATCTAATTAATGTCATCATATGTAATGATCTAATTAATGTCATCATACGAAATAATCTAATTAATGTCATCATATGGAATGATCTAATTAATGTCGTCATATGGAATGATCTAATTAATGTCATCATATGGAATGATCTAATTAATGTCATCATATGGAATGATCTAATCAATGTAATCATATGGAATGATCTAATTAATGTCGTCATATGGAATGATCTAATTAATGTAATCATATGAAATGATCTAATTAATGTCATCATATGGAATGAACTTATTAATGTCATCATATGGAATGATCTAATTAATGTCATCATATGAAATGATCTAATTAATGTCATCATATGAAATGATCTAATTAATGTCATCATATGGAATGATCTAATTAATGTCATC
This sequence comes from Lymnaea stagnalis, assembly GCA_964033795.1. Classification (NCBI taxonomy): domain Eukaryota; kingdom Metazoa; phylum Mollusca; class Gastropoda; family Lymnaeidae; genus Lymnaea; species Lymnaea stagnalis. Next base: position 890,747 of record CAXITT010000324.1, read on the forward strand.
ATATGAAATGATCTAATTAATGTCATCATATGGAATGATCTAATTAATGGCATCATAAGAAATTATCTAAGTAATGTCATTATATGGAATGATCTCATTAATGTCATCATATGGAATGATCTAATTAATGTCATCATATAAAATGATCTAATTAATGTCATCATATGGAATGATCTAATTAATGTCATCATATTAAATGATCTAATTAATGTCATCATATGGAATGATCTAATTAATATCATCATATGGAATGATCTAATTAAAGTCAGCATATAGAATGATCTAATTAATGTCATCATATGGAATGATCTAATTAATTTCATCATATGAAATGATCTAATTAATGTCATCATATGGAATGATCTAATTAATGTCATCATACGAAATAATCTAATTAATGGCATCATATGGAAGATCTAATTAATGTCATCATATTATAATGATCTAATTAATGTCATCATTAGGAATGATCTAATTTATGTCATCATATGGAACGATCTAATTAATGTCATCATATGGACTGATCTAATTAATGTCATCATATGGAAAAATCTAATTAATGTCATCATACGGAATGATCTAATTAATGTCATCATACGGACTGATCTAATTAATGTCATCACATAGAATGATCTAATAAATGTCATCATATGAAATGATCTAAATAATGTCATCATATGGAATGATCTAATTAATGTCATCATATGGAATGATCTAATTAATGTCATCATATGAAATGATCTAATTAATGTCATCATATGGAATGATCTAATTAATGTCATCATATGAAATGATCTAATTAATGTTATCATATGGAATGATCTAATTAATGGCATCACATGAAATGATCTAATTAATGTCATCATATGGAATGATCTAATTAATGTCGTCATATGAAATGATCTAATTAATGTCATCATACGGACTGATCTAATTAATGTAATCATATAGAATGATCTAATAAATGTCATCATATGAAATGATCTAAATAATGTCATCATATGGAATGATCTAATTAATGTCATCATATGGAATGATCTAATTAATGTCATCATATGAAATGATCTAATTAATGTCATCTTATGGAATGATCTAAATAATGTCATCATATGAAATGATCTAATTAATGTTATCATATGGAATGATCTAATGTATGTCATCATATGGGTTGATCTAATTAATGTCATCCAATGGAATGATCTAATTAATGTCATCATATGGAATGATCTAATTAATGGCATCATATGGAATGATCTAATTAATGTCATCATATGTAATGATCTAATTAATGGCATCATATGGAATAATCTAATTAATGTCATCATATGGAATGATCTAATTAATGGCATCATATGAAATGATCTAATTAATGTCATCATATGAAATGATCTAATTAATGTCATCATATGGAATGATCTAATTAATGTCATCATATGGAGTGATCTAATTAATGTCATCACATGGAATGATCTAATTAATGTCATCATATGGAATGATCTAATTAATGTCAGCATATAGAATGATCTAATTAATGTCATCATATGGAATGATCTAATTAATGTCATCATACGAAATAATCTAATTAATGGCATCATATGGAAGATCTAATTAATGTCATCATATTATAATGATCTAATTAATGTCATCATTTGGAATGATCTAATTTATGTCATCATATGGAACGATCTAATTAATGTCATCATATGGACTGATCTAATTAATGGCATCATATGGAATAATCTAATTAATGTCATCATACGGAATGATCTAATTAATGTCATCATACGGACTGATCTAATTAATGTCATCATATAGAATGATCTAATAAATGTCATCATATGAAATGTTCTAAATAATGTCATCATATGGAATGATCTCATTAATGTCATCATATGGAATGATCTAATTAATGTCATCATATGAAATGATCTAATTAATGTCATCATATGTAATGATCTAATTATTGTCATCATATGGAATGATCTAATTAATGTCATATGAAATGATCTAATGTATGTCATCATATGGAATGATCTCATTAATGTCGTCATATGGAATGATCTAATTAATGTAATAATATGGAATGATCTAATTAATGTCGTCAAATGGAATGATCTAATTAATGTAATCATATGAAATGATCTAATTAATGTCATCATATGGAATGATCTCATTAATGTCGTCATATGGAATGATCTAATTAATGTAATAATATGGAATGATCTAATTAATGTCATCATATGGAATGATCTAATCAATGTCATCATATGGAATGATCTAATTAAAGCCATCATATGGAATGATCTAATTAATGTCATCATATGAAATGATCTAATTAATGTCATCATATGGAATGATCTAATTAATGTCATCATATGAAATGATCTAATTTATGTCATCATATGAAATGATATAATTAATGTCATCATATGTAATGATCTAATTAATGTCATCATATGAAATGATCTAAATAATGTCATCATATGGAATGATCTAATTAATGTCATCCAATGGAATTTTCTAATTAATGTCATCATATGGAATGATCTAATTAATGTCATCATATGGAATGATCTAATTAATGTCGTCATATGAAATGATCTAATTAATGTCATCATACGGACTGATCTAATTAATGTCATCATATAGAATGATCTAATAAATGTCATCATATGAAATGATCTAAATAATGTCATCATATGGAATGATCTAATTAATGTCATCATATGGAATGATCTAATTAATGTCATCATATGAAATGATCTAATTAATGTCATCTTATGGAATGATCTAAATAATGTCATCATATGAAATGATCTAATTAATGTTATCATATGGAATGATCTAATGTATGTCATCATATGGGATGATCTAATTAATGTCATCCAATGGAATGATCTAATTAATGTCATCATATGGAATGATCTAATTAATGGCATCATATGGAATGATCTAATTAATGTCATCATATGTAATGATCTAATTAATGGCATCATATGGAATAATCTAATTAATGTCATCATATGGAATGATCTAATTAATGGCATCATATGAAATGATCTAATTAATGTCATCATATGAAATGATCTAATTAATGTCATCATATGGAATGATCTAATTAATGTCATCATATGGAGTGATCTAATTAATGTCATCACATGGAATGATCTAATTAATGTCATCATATGGAATGATCTAATTAATGTCAGCATATAGAATGATCTAATTAATGTCATCATATGGAATGATCTAATTAATTTCATCATATGAAATGATCTAATTAATGTCATCATATGGAATGATCTAATTAATGTCATCATACGAAATAATCTAATTAATGGCATCATATGGAA
>CAXITT010000325.1:13918-50760 GCA_964033795.1 Lymnaea stagnalis
AAAAAAAAAAAAAAAAATAATAAAAAAACAAAAAAAAGAAATAGTCAAAAGAAAGCGAGATAATATTTCTATTGGGGGAAAAAGAAGGGAGTAAACTGAGCATCGCGTTCGAATCGCCGTTGCTGCCCCTGCCAAGCGCAAGCTGTACTCTGCCACCAAGTCTGGACTTAGGTTAGGCTAATTAATAGAAGCACACGTTAAAACCCTCGCTACGTCCTGGCCCCGTCTTCACCGCCGCACGGCAAATCTTCTGTGACACCCGGGGGTCGGGGGGAGGGAGGAGAAAAGGGGGGGGGGAAGGGGGGGGCGTTGTCTTGTCAGAGGAAAGCAAACCGGAAGTGCGGCGTAACGGGTGCAATGGCGTCCATTAGCTACGGGTGATAAGTGCGCCAAAATGGCCGGCGTCCAGGGAGACTTGCTCAGAAGATTTTCCTTAATGCGGACCGACGGCTTGTTTGTACGTCTCCTCACGGCGGTGTCACGTGGTATCACGTTGTCAATGAGACGCGGGGGAGATGGACGTGGCAAACTTAGATGCTCCAGACATTTTGCCATGTCATGACACCGTGGGTGACACTACGATAGGTCTACATGGTTACAGTGAGTTTGCTTCTGCCCACCATCGCATCAGGCAAATAAGCACGCCACTAATCTGTACAAAACCAATGTGTACCAGTATTTTTAAAAACCCGTTTACACCAGTGGTTCTCAACATTCCTAATGCCGCGACCCCTTAATACAGTAAAGTTCTCATGTTGTGTTGACCCCCATCAAACATAAAATTATTTTCTTCGCTACTTCAAAAAATATGTGTTCTCCGATGGTCTTAGGTGACTTCTGTGTAAGGGTCTTTCGACCCCCCAAAGGGTTCGCGACCCACAGCTTGAGTACCGCTGGTTTACACCATACACTTTCATCAGCTGTATTGAGCCCATCAGCACGTTTCTTTTTAATTCCATGCTCCCGCTCTCCCCCCCCCCACCCCCATCTGTGAGTGTCTCTCTCTATCTCTCTATTTCTTTTATGCTCACCTTCTCTATTTAATGTAGTTTTAATTTACTGTAGCGTATTTGTATGGTGAACGAACGGACAGGACATCAGCTTAGTTACTTTCTCTTTATTTTCTCTTTACTTTAATACATTTTTTGTCTATTTTTGTCTAAAAATTTTTTATCCAATCAATCCAGGGGGGGGGGGGCCAAGTGCCCCCCTTGCCCCCCTTGCGGGCGCCCATGGCTCGAAGGCACACTGGAGACCGGACGGTCACCTAGACTTCTGTGTCGTCTCAAGACAATCAGTGGAAGGGGGGGGGGAGAAAACCCTGTTCGTGTGAGGTTCAGCAAGAAGTATGTTACGATTCTTTATGAATATTAAAACTGTGAGAGTGTCTAGCACACCAACACCAAGACAAATGGTGAATAGATCTTGCATGCACACATCAGAATATGGTCCTTCTGTTAAATGTTATTAAACTATTTATTATTATTACTATTATCAGTGGTGGTCTTATATAGCGCGGTAGCCCAGCCGAGGGCTGTGCTCACCCCGCTGTACATACCATTGAGCAAACATAATCATGAGCTTAACAGCTTAAACCAAACAAATGTCTGTCCACCCCACCACTCGGTATTGATCAATAGTTGGACCAGCAAGTTCTCGTCGTTCATTCACGAGATCCAAGTTGAGTAGAGAATCAAAATTTGATTCTTCTAAATTGTGATCAATCAATTAGAGAAAAAATCCGAATAAATAAGTTGATAATCACTGTCTGAAAATGTGTCTATATCAATAATTAATCACATTAAGAGCCTAGGCCTGTGGTTTAATTCATCGGGTTCACTCACATGTTGTTATATTGACAGCTATCTTACCCTGATGTGTATAGGGCCCTGTGTGTGGTATATTATTGACAGCTATCTTACCCTGATGTGTATAGGGCCCTGTGTGTGGTATATTATTGACAGCTATCTTACCCTGATGTGTATAGGGCCCTGTGGTATATTATTGATCTTACCCTGATGTGTATAGGGCCCTGTGTGTGGTATATTATTGACAGCTATCTTACCCTGATGTGTATAGGGCCCTGTGGTATATTATTGACAGCTATCTTACCCTGATGTGTATAGGGCCCTGTGGTATATTATTGACAGCTATCTTACCACAATGTGTGGCCGAGTGGCCGAATGGTCGAAACTCAAGTTGGTGGTTTGGAGTTCAATTCTAGCCAAAGGCCAGTCAAGCAAAAACATCACCCCGGGTGGATGAGACTCGTTAACCTTGGTCGGCAACTCATCTAAAGAGAAGGAAACTCTGAATTCAAACCCGGGGTTGGAGTCCCGTAAGGCGCAAACAATGACAATTCCTGCAACCGAACCCATCCCTGGTCGTCTTGACGTAGATTCTTGCCACTGGATATGGTGGGCTCGGACGAGAGAGTGAGGTAGACGCCGCGCAACTCTTCTTCACTTTAAACAACCTTCACCACTACTTGCTCTACTTGCTCTATACATTTACTTGCTCGATACATTTACTTGCTCTATACATTTACTTTCTCTATACATTTACTTGCTCTATACATTTACTTGCTCTATACATTTACTTGCTCTATACGTATACTTAGTCTTTTGTTTTAAACAATCATTTATTATTTTATTTATTATCTTCCGCATGCCATTTAAAATTTATCTTCGTGCCATGTTAGGTTGACTAACTGTGCTCTATAGTGTATTAATGTAAAAAAAAAAAAAAAATAATAAAAAAACAAAAAAAAGAAATAGCCAAAAGAAAGAGCGAGATAATATTTCTATTGGGGGAAAAAGAAGGGAGTAAACTGAGCATCGCGTTCGAATCGCCGTTGCTGCCCCTGCCAAGCGCAAGCTGTACTCTGCCACCAAGTCTGGACTTAGGTTAGGCTAATTAATAGAAGCACACGTTAAAACCCTCGCTACGTCCTGGCCCCGTCTTCACCGCCGCACGGCAAATCTTCTGTGACACCCGGGGGTCGGGGGGAGGGAGGAGAAAAGGGGGGGGGGAAGGGGGGGGCGTTGGCTTGTCAGAGGAAAGCAAACCGGAAGTGCGGCGTAATGGGTGCAATGGCGGCCATTAGCTACGGGTGATGAGTGCGCCAAAATANTGGCGTCCATTAGCTACGGGTGATAAGTGCGCCAAAATGGCCGGCGTCCAGGGAGACTTGCTCAGAAGATTTTCCTTAATGCGGACCGACGGCTTGTTTGTACGTCTCCTCACGGCGGTGTCACGTGGTATCACGTTGTCAATGAGACGCGGGGGAGATGGACGTGGCAAACTTAGATGCTCCAGACATTTTGCCATGTCATGACACCGTGGGTGACACTACGATAGGTCTACATGGTTACAGTGAGTTTGCTTCTGCCCACCATCGCATCAGGCAAATAAGCACGCCACTAATCTGTACAAAACCAATGTGTACCAGTATTTTTAAAAACCCGTTTACACCAGTGGTTCTCAACATTCCTAATGCCGCGACCCCTTAATACAGTAAAGTTCTCATGTTGTGTTGACCCCCATCAAACATAAAATTATTTTCTTCGCTACTTCAAAAAATATGTGTTCTCCGATGGTCTTAGGTGACTTCTGTGTAAGGGTCTTTCGACCCCCCAAAGGGTTCGCGACCCACAGCTTGAGTACCGCTGGTTTACACCATACACTTTCATCAGCTGTATTGAGCCCATCAGCACGTTTCTTTTTAATTCCATGCTCCCGCTCTCCCCCCCCCACCCCCATCTGTGAGTGTCTCTCTCTATCTCTCTATTTCTTTTATGCTCACCTTCTCTCCCTCTTTCTCAGACTAACGTACTCTCTTCATTACATACACCACACACACAATCACACACACACAATCACACACACACACAATCACACACACAATCACACACACAATCACACACACATAATCACACACTCACAAACAAAATCACACAGAGAGAGAGAGAGAGAGAGAGAGAGAGAGAGAGAGAGAGAGAGAGAGAGAGAGAGAGAGAGAGAGAGAGAGAGAGAGAGAGAGAGAGTCCATGTTCGCACATTCCACACTATGTATTAATGACGCTGCCCCCGGATGAAGAAATGGCAAGTGTGGCCGCCACGTGCACGTGAGCATACATTGCACGCGAACAGATGAGAAACAACTTGCTGCGCCCCTGAGCCATACTGCTCCACGTGTCCACTCGACTAGCACCACCGGGAGGTCAATGTGGCGTTAAGGGGAGCAGCAACGGAGCCCAACAACAGCGGCTGATGATGGAGCGGACGAGTGAAAGGACGGGTAGAAAAATGGCGACAGGAAGCGACCGGAAACTGGCATGGGGAGACAATTCGATAAAAAAGTGTCTGAATGATTGTGATTGATTGAAAGTTCAGGGTTGATAGAATGTTCAGGCGTTGATGGAATGTACATGGTTGATGTAATGTATAGGGTTGTTGGAATGTACATGGTTGATGTAATGTATAGGGTTGTTGGAATGTACATGGTTGATGTAATGTATAGGGTTGTTGGAATGTACATGGTTGATGTAATGTATAGGGTTGTTGGAATGTACATGGTTGATGTAATGTATAGGGTTGTTGGAATGTACATGGTTGATGTAATGTATAGGGTTGTTGGAATGTACATGGTTGATGTAATGTGTAGGGTTGTTGGAATGTACATGGTTGATGTAATGTATAGGGTTGATGGAATGTACAGTGATTGATTGAATGTACAGGGTTGATTGAATTACAGGGTTGATTGAATGTACTAGGTTGATGGAATGTACAGCCTTTACGGAACAAAGGTATTGACGATGTCAGCATTTTTAGGCAATGTTGATACAAAGGTTTGTGGGCAATGATGATACAAATGTTTTGGGCAATGTTGATACAAAGGTTTGTGGGCAATGTTGATACAAAGGTTTGTAGGCAATGTTGATACAAAGTTTTGTGGGTAATGTTGATACAAAGGTTTGTGGGCAATGTTGATACAAAGGTTTGTGTGCAATGTTGATACAAAGGTTTGTGAGCAATGTTGATACAAAGGTTTGTGTGCAATGTTGATACAAAGGTTTGTGGGCAATGTTGATACAAAGGTTTGTGTGCAATGTTGATACAAAAGTTTGTGGGCAATGTTGATACAAAATACAAAGGATTGTGGGCAATGTTGATACAAAATACAAAGGTTTGTGGGCAATGTTGATACAAAGTTTTGCGGGAAATGTTGATACAAAGTTTTGTGGGAAATGTTGATACAAAGGTTTGTGGGCAATGTTGATACAAAATACAAAGGTTTGTGGGCAATTATAGTGCAATTTTTTTTTGTTATGTGACATCTTGTTCGAGGGTTTTCAACTTCATAGCTGTGGGGGGGGGGGAACCACGAGAGTGGCTTAAATAATTACACTCGGTTCATTAAAATGACATGTTGTATCCGCAGTCCACAATTTTTTTTTGTTATGTGGCATCTTGTTCGAGGGTTTTCAACTTCATAGCTGTGGGGGGGGGGGGAACCACGAGAGTGGCTTAAATAATTACACTCGGTTCATTAAAATGACATGTTGTATCCGCAGTCCACATCCCTGTGCACACAGTTATATGTACGGAGTACTTCTGGACACTTTCAATATAACAGGCAGCACAATCAATTTTAATAATAGGTTTGCACTGCGGAAAGATTGAAATGATTTCTTTCAGTCATTGAGATTATCTGTATTTGAACTCAGGGCCGTGGCGCTGGTCAAAGTCTAAAATGAGGCGCCCTTTCCCCTCAAAATTATACATTTTAACACAGGATTTGCATAAAAAATAAATACATTGGTGCCCCTTTTAGCCCCCAGACCATTTTTAAAATTAAAATAAAACGGCCCTGGCTACAACTGTAGTTAGAACAATAGAACTGAGATAAGATCAGTGAAGATCTATGCAAATCAGTTGTTCTCAGACTGTTGTCTTCAAGCATACCCCAGGTCATGTCCTCATTGTGCACAATACTGTCAGGTTACGATGATAAGAAAGATTGCTTTAAACGTTGCACTCGGTTTGAACAAACCGATGTTTTGTAAACTTGAAACATTTCAAATTCTCCATTATGCTTAACACAAGAATTGAAGTTTAAGCGCCAGCAGCGATGTCATCAGGGCATGGCGGGAAATGAACAGGAAGTCATTTTTTTTCCCTCCAGCACCTCACACATCACGTGACCCAAAGGGTGGGTATGCGTGTGTTTTGTTGTTGTTTTTTTTTTTTTTTGGGGGGGGGGGGGGGGGGGTTCTCCCTTATCGATCTGCAAGGAGGGGGAACGCAGGGGCGATTCCAAAGTTTAAAAAAAAAATAATAATAATAATAAATTTTAAACTTCTGGATACCAATAATGGAACACTGTACAGCCCCCCCCCCCCTTTCCACTTTTGTAGCCAGAACCTGGATCATTATTTATTCATAAGTCCTCATTGAAAAAAAACCAAAAAACGAGCTCATGCCACAACTCTTCCATAGTTCGCCACTGAGGGTTAAGGAAGGTTGTTGGAAGGAAATCTCAACTCAAAATTCCGTCGCTCTCGGTCGATGGTGAATAGATCTTGCATGCACGAGACGGAACAGGGGGACTACCCCTGCCCGGGGATGAGGACGGGCGGGAGGGGGGGGGGAGGAGACGTTCTTTGAGCGGGCTGGACCTCTTGAAGGGGGCTTGGGTAATTCAATTACGTCCGATAATTGATGTTTCCTAGTCATTTGGATGTCCATTCAGAGTCTCAATTAAGGTCTTTGTAAATAGCTTTATTACGAGCGGTAGTGCTATGGTCGGTCTTGGCATGCTACACACTCTTACAGTTACAGTCACCAGATAGTGCTGTTTGTCTTGGTGTGCTACACACTCATACAGTCACCAGATATTACAGTTTCGTCTTGGTGTGCTACACACTCATACAGTCACCCGATAGTACTGTTTGCATTGGTGTGCTACATACTCATACAGTCACCAGATAGTACCGTTCTGTCTTGGTGTGCTACACACTCATACAGTCACCCGATAGTACTGTTTGCATTGGTGTGCTACATACTCATACAGTCACCAGATAGTACTGTTCTGTCTTGTTGTGCTACACACCAATACCATCACCAGATAGTACTGTTTTGTCTTGGTGTGCTACATACTCATACCATCACCAGATAGTACTGTTTGCCTTGGTGTGCTACACACTCATACAGTCACCAGATAGTACTGTTTGCCTTGGTGTGCTACACACTCATACAGTCACCAGATAGTACTGTTTGTCTTGGTGTGCTACACACTCATACAGTCACCAGATAGTACTGTTTGCCTTGGTGTGCTACACACTCATACAGTCACCAGATAGTACTGTTCTGTCTTGTTGTGCTACACACCAATACCATCACCAGATAGTACTGTTTTGTCTTGGTGTGCTACATACTCATACCATCACCAGATAGTACTGTTTGCCTTGGTGTGCTACACACTCATACAGTCACCAGATAGTACTGTTTGCATTGGTGTGCTACATACTCATACAGTCACCAGATAGTACCGTTCTGTCTTGGTGTGCTACACACTCATACAGTCACCAGATAGTACTGTTTGTCTTGGAGTGCTACACACTCATACCATCACCAGATAGTACTGTTTGTCTTGGTGTGCTACACACTCATACAGTCACCAGATAGTACCGTTCTGTCTTGCTGTGCTACACACTCATACCATCACCAGATAGTACTGTTTGTCTTGGTGTGCTACACACTTATACAGTCACCAGATAGTACTGTTTGCCTTGGTGTGCTACACACTCATACAGTCACCAGATAGTACTGTTTGCATTGGTGTGCTACATACTCATACAGTCACCAGATAGTACCGTTCTGTCTTGGTGTGCTACACACTCATACAGTCACCAGATAGTACTGTTTGTCTTGGAGTGCTACACACTCATACCATCACCAGATAGTACTGTTTGTCTTGGTGTGCTACACACTCATACAGTCACCAGATAGTACCGTTCTGTCTTGCTGTGCTACACACTCATACAGTCACCAGATAGTACCGTTCTGCCTTGGTGTGCTACACACTTATACAGTCACCAGATAGTACCGTTCTGTCTTGGTGTGCTACACACTCATACTGTCACCAGATAGTACCGTTCTGTCTTGGTGTGCTACACTTAACAGCAATGTTAGGTCTTGGTGTTCACCTAATGTGTTAAGTACTTTAAGGTCATGAAGACTGTCCGGTTTATTTTGCGTTGCTTATACGTCAACAACCGGGGGTGGGGGGGTGAGTAAAGTGGCTGGAGCCTTAAGGGTGTCAATTATTCAAAGTCAACAGTTCTCATACTTTTTATTTCAGGATTTTAGTTTAGCTTGTTTGTTGGGTATTTCCAAATCTTATTCTTAACCACTGATTACATCTGCAGGCAGTGTGGGTCATTTTTAATAATTTGTAAATACATGCTACAAATGCTAAAGGGTAAATTATATTATATATACCCCTGTCATTGAAGAGTACAAGTTCCTAAATAAGTATACACCATTTCAAGACCTGATGGTAGAAATATTTTATAATAGACAGGAGACCCTAAAGTTAATATTTCTGAGAATAATGTCTTCTTTCTTTTATTTTTTTAAAACGCCGACCAGATCACGTGATACACGCCATGATTACGCTATTGAACCCTTAAGTATGAGAACCCCTCAACATGGACTGATAATCTTATTCCTTTCTCTGCCCAGTCTCACCATGGTCCCATCTTATTCCTTTCTCTGCCCAGTCTGACCAGGGTCCCATCATCTTATTCATTTCACTGCCCAGTCTCACCATGGTCCCATCTTATTCCTTTCTCTGCGCAGTCTCACCATGGTCCCATCTTATTCCTTTCTCTGCCCAGTCTCACCATGGTCCCATCTTATTCCTTTCTCTGCCCAGTCTCACCATGGTCCCATCTTATTCCTTTCTCTGCCCAGTCTCACCATGGTCCCATGTTCTTATTCATTTCTCTGCCCAGTCTCACCATGGTCCCACGTTCTTATTCATTTCACTGCCCAGTCTCACCATGGCCCCATTACCTTATTCATTTCTCTGCCCAGTCTCACCATAGTCCCATCATTGTATTCATTTCTCTGCCCAGGTTTGGTTCCAAAACAGACGAGCCAAGTACCGGAAACAGGAGAAGCAGTTGGCCAAGTCGTTGAGTCCCGTGATACCCACGTGCAACGGTATGATGAGGAACATGTACTCGGGGAACACCAGGGGCTACCACTACCCGCCCTCGGCCAACATGAACAACATGGCGGCCAGATACGGGGACTTCGTGTAAGTGGACATTCTCATTGTGTTGTGTAATCGACGCCGTCAGAGTTCTCTTGTTAAGCTTGAAATAGGATGCAAATATAGGGTAGAATGTTATGTACCCAGAACGACATCCAACAGGGCAATTGATCTGGTCTGTCTGAAACTGATCTTAACCTTGACCTAGTTCAGCGTTTCCCACCTTTTTTTCTCCTTTGCTCTTGGTCCACCTAAACATTTTTGTTGACCGCTATGGCCCCTTCTCTATCATTAATGGAAACAAACAAACAAAAATGCTCTTTTAAAATATAAAAAGTCCTTTTTCAAAGTTTTCTTGGTTCCCAAGAAAATGCTCTGCCCCACCCCCACGTTGAGAATCACTGACTCATATGATTTGGTCAGTCTGAAACTGACCACTATGAGCTAACTGATTTGGTAAGTCTGAAACTGACAATCTTGAGCTACGGTAAATGATTTGATCAGTCTGAAACTGCCCACCTTGAGCTAAATGATATGGTCAGTCTGAAACTGACCAACTTGAGCTAAATGATTTGGTCAGTCTGAAACTGACCACCTTTAGCTAAATGAATGATATGGTCAGTCTGAAACTGACCACCTTGCGCTAAATGATTGGGTCAGTCTAACACTGCAATGTGATATTTTATTTTAACTTTTTATTTTTTAATGCTGTAGACCAGGCCTGCACAAATCAAAATGTAAGGCGCCGCGAAATACTTTATGAAAACCTTGTGCGGGCCGAAAGAAAATAGGACAGGGGGAAAGATGTTAAGAAAATAATAGAAATAAAGAATATTTCTTTACTTCGCGGGCTACAAAGTGGATGCCGTATGTGTGCAGGCCTGCTATAGATCGTGATACTTTCAAAAGGCCATAAGTCATAATTCATAACTATAAGTCATAAGCCATAATTGATAGACCATAAACCATAGGTCATAAGTCATAGAACATACGTCATAATTCATAAACCATAAGTTATAGGCCATAAGTCATAAGCCATACGCCAAACTGTCAACTGATGCAAACATTGAAAACGTTTCCAGGTACCCGCAGATGAACTCGTCCTACCCGTCCTCCATGGGCGGCATGCATCAGTTCTCACACATGGGGGGCATGACGGGCTCCAACATGGCAGCCACGATGAGCCACATGCCCAGGCAAGTCCAGCAGTTTCCAATGGCCTCCGACTATGGACTGGTGAGTGGTTTTGTGAGTGGTCACAGTAGACACGTCGGGTAGTTAAATTCTCCTCGCAATGTCTGTAAACGTCTCTTGGCTGTCCAAGCTTGATTGAACTGGCCATCCACGGAATGGTACAGTCGCTGAATGGACACAGCCATCGATGAATAAACGTTGAACCGTTTTAATAGTTATTGTTGTAATTCTCACGAGAGCAAAGCTTGGTGTGTACATACCAGGAACACATGTCAATGTCAAGATGGAGAAAATCTAACGTGGCACGACCGGCAATCCAAGAGCTTCTTATACCATTGGTCGGCTCTAGAATTCTTTTCTTCATGGCGTATTTCAGTAAACACCCCACACACAAAAAGCTTCCTGAAATAAATTGCGCTTAAGAACCGGGAGAGGTATCCGTTTTCCACGTGGCAAGATACTCTGAAAGTACGCCCATACACAAACCGACACAAATGGCACACATATGCGATCGTGATACCGGGTACCCTACACATATTACATTAAGTCAGTGTACAGGTACAGTTATATTGTTATATGTAAATATGAAAGTTATTACACAGAGAAATAATTTATTTAAATGTTTATTAAAAGGACCCCTCCTCCCCCAACCCGGGCCCAATTTTAGTAAACTTTAACACTTATCTATATAAATAATTCGCCAGAAGAAGTAGGGCAAACAAGACGCCGCAGGCTATATATAGATACGCCAGGGCAAGCAAGACGCAGGCAAACCCTCCCCTCACTTCCCTTGCCTGCCCATCGTTGGTTTCGAGACATGCGCTCTAAGCCGCGGGTCGGCTATATTTATAGAGTTCATGAGCGTGAAATAAAAAGTGTGCAGTGACCTATCATGAAAAAAAAAGGGGGGGGGGAAGAGGTGTAGCAAAATTGGCATTCTTAAATGTGCGTAACTTGAGTTCACGTTTTTGTCAAGTAACGTTAGTAGATGGGCAGTTCACGCATTGCTGTCGCCAATGTTTGGCGGGCTATATCCACCCTCGCTTGCCAGCCATGCGCACACCCAACAAGCGTGCGGCGTATGCTACGCCGCGGGTCGCCTAGTATTTTTATTTAAAGTCGAAATTCTGACCTTAAAATTAAACATTTTATTTGTTAAAGTTTTCTTTTTTTTTTCCCCCAGGAATCCCCCGAAGATGACTGGTACAACAAGAGTCTAACAGCGCTCCGTATGAACAACTCCCACCCGGGCCCATTATCCAATCAGATTCTACCCTATCAAACGCAGGTTTAATTAAACCAATAAGATACGTTCTTGCAAGCAGCTACTCAAAAACTTTTTTCCCTCGTGCCACGACCAGCCCATGAAATCGATCGTCTTCTTTTAATGCTCTTCTCGACCTGGGTGCGACCGATTCGCTCATCACGGGAGGCCAGCCAAGGCACGCGTGTTGGAACGTTGTTGGTTTTTTTTTGTTTTTTTTAGTTTTTTTTTTTAAAATTGAAAACATTTTTGGAAGAGATTTTTGCCCCGCGGAGAAGACCTTTCACAGATGAAGATTACCTCTCGCCTGAGGCTATCTTCCAACACAAGAACAAATAAATATGTACGAGATTGACATGACAATGATGCCTATGGTATGATATGCCGACATTATGATCTTAGATACGATTCCTGTGAATGGTATGATAGACATATTTTAGGTTGTACACTTCCTTTTCTTTCTGCTAGATTACTACCGTCTTAAACACTACCATCTAAAACACTACCACCTAAAACACTAACATCTAAAACACTACCATCCAAAACACTAACATCTAAAACTCTACCATCTAAAACACTACCATCTAAAACACTACTAACACCCAGATTACTACCACCTAATACACTAATACGTACAACACAAACATCTAAAACAATTAATTACAATAGAATGAGGTGTAAGTAGTCGACCAAGTGTTACGTCATCACATCAACACATTTCTTGGAAAGTAAACTTTGCGTCAAATGTAATATGTGGTCTGTGGATCTGAAGATGAATGTAATATGTGGCTCATGTCACTATAAAGTGAATGTAATATGTGGTTTATTTAACTATAGAGTAAATGTAGTTGTGGTCCATGTAACTATAGAGTGACTGTAATTTGAGGTCCATGTCACTATAGAGTGAATGTAATATGTGGTCCATGTCACTATACAGTGAATGTAATATGTGGTCTGTCACTATAGAGTGAATGTAATATGTGGTCCATATCCTATAGATTGAATGTAATATGTGTTCCATGTCACTATAAAGTGAATGTAATACGTGGTCCATGTCACTATAGAGTGAATGTAATATGTGGTCCATGTCACTATAGATGTGAATGTAATATGTGGTCCATGTTACTATAGATGTGAATGTAATATGTGGTCCATGTCACTATAGATGTGAATGTAATATGTGGTCCATGTCACTATAGATGTGAATGTAATATGTGGTCCATGTCACTATAGATGTGAATGTAATATGTGGTCCATGTCACTATAGAGTGAATGTAGTCTGTTGTCCGTTTCTTTTTTTAACATTTTTGTCAAAGATATGTCATTCCCTTTTTCCGCTATCTTTGTAATGAAATAAAATGAATGGTAATGACACTTAGCATTGTACAAAGATAACAAAGACCAGGCGACACAGGTGGTGTTTCATCAGCGGTTCTCAACCTTTGGGTCGCGACCCGTCTGAGAACCACTGTGTTACATCATAGTGCCTAGGTCACACACGTGTAAACGAGCAATATTTCACCCGTCGCTGTTATCACTGTAAGATGTCATTTTGTATCTGGAAAATGTAATTAACGCTGTTCTCTAGTCTATAGATCTGAAAGCCGGGCAGGTGAAATAGTAGAGCATCATGCTCTGCGGCTGTCCTAAGGAAGTCTCACAGTAGACATCTTCATGCTCTGTGTCTGTCCCAAGGAAGTCTCACAGTAGACATCTTCATGCTCTGTGTCTGTGCTATAAGGAAGTCTCACAGTAGACATCTTCATGCTCCGAGGCTGTCCTAAGGAAGTCTCACAGTAGACATCTTCATGCTCTGTGTCTGTCCCAAGGAAGTCTCAAAGTAGACATCTTCATGCTCTGTGTCAGTCCCAAGGAAGTCTCACAGTAGACATCTTCATGCTCTGTGTCTGTCCCAAGGAAGTCTCACAGTAGACATCTTCATACTCTGTGTCTGTCCTATAGGGAAGTCTCACAGTAGACATCTTCATGCTCCGCGGCTGTCCTAAGGAAGTCTCACAGTAGACATCTTCATGCTCTGTGTCTGTCCTAAGGAAGTCTCACAGTAGACATCTTCATACTCTGTGTCTGTCCTATAGGGAAGTCTCACAGTAGACATCTTCATGCTCCGCGGCTGTCCTAAGGAAGTCTCACAGTAGACATCTTCATGCTCTGTGTCTGTCCTAAGGAAGTCTCACAGTAGACATCTTCATTCTCTGTGTCTGTCCTAAGGAAGTCTCACAGTAGACATCTTCATGCTCTGTGTCTGTCCCAAGGAAGTCTCACAGTAGACATCTTCATGCTCTGTGTCTGTCCCAAGGAAGTCTCACAGTAGACATCTTCATGCTCTGTGTCTGTCCCAAGGAAGTCTCACAGTAGACATCTTCATGCTCCGTGGCTGTCCTAAGTGGTGGGTGGATATAGTGTGGCTAAGTGGTTGGTGGATATAGTGTGGCTAAGTGGTGGGGAATATAGTGTGGCAAAAAGGTGTGTGGATATAGTGTGGCTAAGTGGTGGGTGGATATAGTGCGGCTAAGTGGTTGGTGGATATAGTGTGGCTTAGTGGTGGGTGGATATAGTGTGGCTAAGTGGTGGGTGGATATAGTGTGGCTAAGTGGTTGGTGGATATAGTGTGGCTAAGTGGTTGGTGGATGGAGTGTGGCTAAGTGGTGGGTGGATATAGTGTGGCTAAGTGGTTGGTGGATATAGTGTGGCTAAGTGGTTGGTGGATATAGTGTGGCTAAGTGGTGGGTGGATATAGTGTGGCTAAGTGGTGGGTGGATATAGTGTGGCTAAGTGGTTGGTGGATCTGGTGTGGCTAAGTGGTGGGTGGATATAGTGTGAAGTGGTGGGTGGATGGAGTGTGGCTAAGTGGTGGGTGGATATAGTGTGGCTAAGTGGTGGGTGGATATGGTGTGGGGTGGTGGGTGGAGGGTGTGTGGCTGAGTGGTGGGTGGATATAGTGTGGCTAAGTGGTGGGTGGATATAGTGTGGCTAAGTGGTGGGTGGATATAGTGTGGCTAAGTGGTGGGTGGATATAGTGTGGCTAAGTGGTTGGTGGATTAAGTGTGGCTAAGTGGTTGGTGGATATAGTGTGGCTAAGTTGTGGGTGGATATAGTGTGAAGTGGTGGGTGGATACAGTGTGGCAAAAAACCACCGAATATTGCTCTATGTACTTATGGTGTTGAAATGTTTCTAAAACAAGGATTCTGTGTAGTCAAAATGTCACTTTAAAAATTAACAAGGGGTTGATGGTGTTTTAAAACACAGTAGACCTCAATGCATGAACAAGACACAAAATTATGATCTACTGAACTTAACAAGGGGTACATGATCTTACAAACTGGTCTGATACACCTCAATGCATGAACAAGACACAGAATTATGATCTACTGAACTTAACAAGGGGTACATGATCTTACAAACTGGTCTGATACACCTCAATGAATGAACATGATTTTGAAACTCTGAAATGTATAACTTAATTTATTCTTTGCCTTGCCTAGCTTTATTGCTAGCCGGCCAAAAGAATATTATCTAGTACAGATGTGCGACTCCCTTCCTTGGAGTCTACATGACGTAATTCAGCAGAGAAAGTAATAAGCACCAGAGTAATCCTCCCCCCCCCCAACCCCGATTAAACTGACCACAAATTTTATATGTCCAAGTCGAGCAGGACAATTTATTATGATTTTTTTTTTCATTTTTTCATCTTTATTTCTTTATTGAAATCGGTGCACTTTTTAAGTAGTCCCGATGTTTTGTTCCATCAAGATAACTTAGCATAAAACCAAATTGTAAACACAGTTGTTTTTCTGAAGGAAGCTCTGCTGCTTATTCCTCTCTCACGGTTACAATCTTCCTCATCGTGATGTAGGGGGCTGCCCTTACAGCCACTGCAGGGCTGCCCTAATTGTGTGTCCGCCGGGCCACTGACCAGCAGAGCCCACACGCCCTTCTTACGGATATTTTGTCTTTTACCCAGAGTGAACACGGAAGTAAACTCTAACGATGCTGCCTGCCCAAAATAACCTGTGGCCCAGTCAACGAGAATCCACCACGTGAATAGATACATTTTTACACTGCTTCCACCAGATGTACATATAAATGTTTACACTGCTTCCACCAGGTGTATAATATATAAATGTACACACTGCTGGACTATACCTGAAATGCATGCTTACGAATTGCTGTTTTTTTGGTTTTTTTTTTATGTAATAACGATGGAGTTCAACTGATACATATATAAAATATAACTGCAATATTTTTATTGTAATATTTTCACAATGTATATAAAAACACATAATTTAATGGAGTTATATAACACAAATGTATGGAAATCTAACGCTCGCTTTTTTTAAAACATAATTATAAATTATGGAATAATAAAATGTAGAAAAAGCCATTGATGTCAAAGCCAAGTGATGTGTGTTGTTTTATCATGGTTATAATAATGTGTATGCCACCGGTCAATGTCCGCAAAAAAAACAAAAAAACAACAACAACAAAACAAGATAAGATTGCTGTTCAAGAATACAGAGATATATCAATTATTTGCAGCACTAGCATCCGTAGCTAATTATGACGATGTCCTCGCATGGACTTGTCTCAATGTGAATCTTCTCACACAGAGTTGTGCAACCTAAGGTCCGCGGGCCACAAGCACCCGAAAACTGAAAATCACCCGAAAATTGGAGTAATGAAAAAAAAAAAAAATAGTGAATGAGTATCTGTAACAACATTTGAAAAATTAATAATCACAGTGTGAAAGAAAAGTGTTCAACTGTAAATGACAGCAAATTTTAAAATTATTCATATACTGATTATTTTGAAACCGGATTTAAGTAAATTTTGGAGCCCCATCTTCAATCACATACTATATTACTTTATGACATATATTACTTAATGGCATATATTTTACTTAATGAGTTATAATATTACTTAAAACTAAAACTCTAGATTCCTAGAGAATTATCATGTGGCCCACCTAAGATAATGAATTTCCACACGGCCCTCTGCACGTCCCTGCCCTAACATTACAAACGATGAAAATGAAATAATAAATAACAAGAGTGCAAAAGCAAAACGTTCCCATTCAAGTCCTTTATTTTTATTTCCGCCAGCAATTCAACACGTACAGGCCCAGTACATTAGTTACACATAACATATTATTTTATTATTCCATAACACAGGCCCAGTACATTGGTTACACATGACACATTTTACACAGGCCCAGGACATTGGTTGCACATGACACATTTTACACAGGAACACGACATTGGTTACACAAAACACATTTTACACAGGCCCAGGACATTGGTTACACATAACACATTATTTTATTATTCCATAACACAGGCCCAGGACATTGGTTACACATTACACATTTTACACAGGCCCAGGACATTGGTTACACATAACACATTTTACACAGGCCTGGGACATTGGTTACACATTGCACATTTTACACAGGCCCAGGACATTAGTTACACATGACACATTTTACACAGGCCCGGGACATTGGTTACACATAAGACATTTTACACAGGCCCGGGACATTGGTTACACATAACACATTTTACACAAGCCCGGGACATTGGTTACACATAACACATTTTACACAGGCCCAGGACATTGGTTAAACATAACACATTTTACACAGGCCCAGGACATTGGTTAAACATAACACATTTTACACAGGCCTAGGACATTGGTTACACATAACACATTTTACACAGGCCTAGGACTAGGACATTGATATACAATAACACATCAGGATATACATAACAATCACATGTTTACTAATGAAGCTGCCTCCTGCTTACCAATCGCGTGAGATACCAGTGGTAAACTTCATAGATTTGTAAAAGAGATATTAACAATAGTTCTGAAAAAATGGGGAACAGTCTTACTAATTTAATAATAGTACTTTTTAAATAAATTTTAAATCTGCCTCGATCTGGAAGTAATGCGATTACGTCATAATCGTGATTCACGCAACTTTAAATGGGTTGTGTTTTACGATAATAATTTTTAAATTTTATTTTAAACTTAAACTGCAATTAACTACTGTACCCTAATCTCAGACAACGAAATACTTAAGAGCAAAAGACGTAACCAGGCACAAACACTAAACAAAACATCTAACACTAACCTCGTTGTCAGTTTGAGTTGTAGATGAAAGATCTGAATCTGATGAGTTTTGATTAATCACAAAAGGTCGCGAGATACAAATCAACTCGGAACAATCATTCTATTTCATTTCACATAATTCACAATTTTAACGACCCACAATAAAACAATTTATATGTGTAATAAATAAAACAAAATATTATTGTCAAACCTGAGACTGAGAATAAAATTGCCAGACGACAAAGGTGGTGGAATATGTAGTTCCGTTGCTAACACAATCACACATTTTTATTCGCAGTAAATTGGAAGTTCCGGATTTCACAATTTAAAAAAAATTATAAAAGTTAAACCAAAGTATATTTAACATATACTTTTAAAATGAAAAATTTTAATTAAAAAAATCATTTTTCCTATTTGATATATTATAAGATTTTGTATTTTAAAAATATTTAACAAAAAATTAACTTAGTTGCCAGGAATATTAGCATTTTTGTTATGCCATCCATAATTGATACTAAGTGTGGAATCCCTAATTTAAAATAATAACACAAACATCGCGTGGTAACCTCGGCTTTAATTAATGGAGGAAGGGAGTCACATCCCTAGATGCTGGCGTCACATATTTGAGGTTTGGGAATGATTAGGAAAATCTCGTTTGCCAACTTGGCATGCAGTAAAATAAACATTAAAAGAGTGAGTTTTAATAATATCTTGAGAATCGCATTTCAGTTTTTGATTGCAGGTCTAGCATAATATCAGTGGGGCACACAAAAGTGTATGGGGTGTGGAGAGAGTGGTTGAATGAAGCAGAAATTCTTATTTAAAAAATGTGATATTGCACTGTAGTCTTCTTGAATATATAATGTATCAATTCTTTTAGACATACATTTACATACACAAATTTGTCACAAATTAAAAAATCTAACTCTAAAGGCTGCGATTCAATAACAATTATTTTTTGATCTACACATTTTTGGGTTTTAAAAAAAATTACAAGAATAAATATTATTATAAATAAAAATAAATATTATTATAAATAAAAATAAATAAATAAACAGAAATGAGTAATAACTCCTGCAAATTCGTGGATTTAAGGGGGGAAAAAAAACAACAAGTTCTTTACTAGGTTTGACGAATAGCGAGTTTATATTATTTTTTGTAAGGACACTTTTGGTCTGAGACTATTAAACATGAGAACCATCGTTTTTTGTGACAGAGCTCACGGGCCCTGGCAGCGACCGTGTCTGATGTTAAGCCTACTGGTGACAACTGTGAGGTATGGTCATAAACTGTTGCTGACAACATTATTATAAATTTAATTTAATCCGTCCATGTTGGTGGCCCGTGTGAAAAGTGTAATTTTAAGGGTGTCAACTTTGCCACAGCATATAACTCTAGTGGTCAATGGTGAATGTAATGGTACTGTTATGATTATGGGCCGATATTCATGGAGGCTACTCATGTAGTGTAGGTCATGCTGATGAGTGTAGGTCGTGCTGATGTCTGCTGTTGGTGGTCCATGTCGATGTCTGCTGTTGGTGGTCCATGTCGATGTCTGCTGTTGGTGGTCCATGTTGATGTCTGCTGTTGGTGGTCCATGTCGATGTCTGCTGTTGGCGGTCCATGTCAATGTCTGCTGTTGGCGGTCCATGTCGATGTCTGCTGTAGGTGGTCCATGTTGATGCCGGCTGTTTGTGGTCCATGTCGATGCCGGCCGTTGTTGGTCCATGTCGATGCCGGCTGTTGATGGTCCATGTCAATGTCTGCTGTTGGTGTTCCATTTTTGTCGATGCCGGATGTTGGTGGTCCATTTCGATGTCTGCTGTTGGTGGTTCATGTCGATGCCGGTCGTTGGTGGTCCATGTCGATGCCGGCCGTTGGTGGTCTGGTCGTCCATGTCGATGCCGGTCGTTGGTGGTCTGGTGGACCATGTCGATGGCGGCTGTTGCTGGTCCATGTCGATGCCGGCTGTTGGTGGTCTGGTGGCCATGTCCTTGTCAATGTCTGCTGTTGGTGGTCCACTTTTGGTCTAAACTCTATGTTATACAAATCTAGAGTCAGCCATCAAAGCGACGTGACGCTGCGTCACCCCTACTGAAACCCGGGAGGCTGCGGCCTGCCTCCCTGCGTGTGACCCGGCGGCTGGGCGCCCTCGTAGCCGGGCAGTGACTCAGGATTGATCTTCCCTTGGGCATGTCTCATCCGGGCCTGTGCGGTCATAAACTCCGGATATTCCACGTAGCCGTCATTGTTGAGATCCTCCGAGCGGAGGGCGGAGTCTATGATAGATTCCATCTCATCGTCACTGTAGGGGCGTTCCTGGGAGGAGTCGGCAACGTCATTGTCCCCTGCAAACCAAGACGGGATAGTTTTAGCAGTGGGCAGTGGGTCATTCAAAGGTGTCTGTGTGTGATATGTAATAGGAAGTGTGTGATATGTAAGAGGAAGTGTGTGATATATAAGAGGAAGTATGGAAGCATGACAAGACGTTAGCGGCACCACATTGAAGTGGTCAATAATAGATGAACTGGGAAAGCAAGAGAGAGTGGGGGGGGGGGGGCGACGCTGTAAAAGTACAAGTTAGGGTAGCGAAGCACCACATTGAGGGTGGGTGTGTGGGTGTGTGGCGCAAACTAATTTAATTTGAACTATTTGCACGGCACACTGATCCAATTATAACGTGTGTGCAGCAATCGGGTTGAATGTGAGAACGTGGTAGTTTTCTAGCATTACGACTGTATGGTGTTTTCTAGCATTATGACTGTATGGATGGTGTTTTCTAGCATTATGACTGTATGGATGGTGTTTTCTAGCATTATGACTGTATGGATGGTGTTTTCTAGCATTATGACTGTATGGATGGTGTTTTCTAGCATTATGACTGTATGGATGGTGTTTTCTAGCATTATGACTGTATGGATGGTGTTTTCTAGCATTATGACTGTATGGATGGTGTTTTCTAGCATTACGACTTTATGGATGGTGTTTTCTAGCATTATGACTGTATGGATGGTGTTTTCTAGCATTACGACTTTATGGATGGTGTTTTCTAGCATTATGACTGTATGTATGTTGTTTTCTTGCACGACTGTATGGATTGTGTTTTCTAGCATTATGACTGTATGTATGGTGTTTTCTTGCACGACTGTATGGATTGTGTTTTCTAGCATTACGACTGTATGGATGGTGTTTTCTAGCATTACGACTTTATGGATGGTGTTTTCTAGCATTATGACTGTATGGATGGTGTTTTCTAGCATTACGACTTTATGGATGGTGTTTTCTAGCATTATGACTGTATGGATGGTGTTTTCTAGCATTACGACTTTATGGATGGTGTTTTCTAGCATTATGACTGTATGTATGTTGTTTTCTTGCACGACTGTATGGATTGTGTTTTCTAGCATTATGACTGTATGTATGGTGTTTTCTAGCATTACAACTGTATGGATGGTGTTTTCTAGCATTACGACTTTATGGATGGTGTTTTCTAGCATTACGACTTTATGGATGGTGTTTTCTAGCATTACGACTGTATGGAGGGTGTTTTCTAGCACGACTGTGTGGTGTTTTCTAACATGACTGTTTGGTGTTTTCTACCATGAATGTGTGGTGTTTTCCAACACGACTGCATGAGTATAGCGTTTTCTAACACGACTGTTATGGTGTTTTCTAACAAGGTGTATGGTGATTTCTACCATGACTGAGTTGACTGTGCCTTGGTCATTCTTATACCTTTAAAATGTAATTAATATTGTGTTTTTAAATCTTTACAGTATAGAGGGAGAATAATTAATGGATACGCAAAACTCTAAACACATTGATTTTTTATTTGTCAATTTTGTTTGTAACTGATGCGTTTATCTTTTAAAAGCAACTTTGGTTTTTGTTTTACTTAACATGATGACGTTGTTGAGATTCGAAGTGATCGCCTGCTACCAAGACGGAGTGAGGACACAAATGTGGAGTAATCTGGCGTGAGGAAGTGACAGACAACAAGACTTCATAATCGCCAGAGAACCACTGCACTATAATCCAGAATTGAGTATTCCTTGATTATACAACACGCGCCATCAGCGCGGTCTGTCCACGCGAGGCGAGGTCACAGTGCACTACGTGACTCGTATGGGGAGGAAGTGAATAGTGAGTGGAGAGGGGAGGGAGTGTGCCACATGCGAGGGGATATGAGAGAGGGGCTGAAGATGACGACACACAAAAAAAGGGCTGGGGAGAGCGGGGAAGTGAAAAGTTTTTAACTTATTATGTGTTTATAAATTAATATAAACCAAATATGTACCGGGGATATGCAATAATAATGTTTTGGATGGAAGTGGCGTAGCTAGGGTTAGTACCGAGCTAACATTTTTGCCATTCCCTCCCCACAAAAAAACAACTCGACAGTTAGCCGAAAATGCTGCTCTTCAATATAGAGAAAAAAGTGCCGCCTGGATCACCCTGACCGTCTTCCTACGCCAGTGCTGGTGAAGGACTATTTGTTCTCCCAACGTCTTGAATGGCTGCTTTTTGTAAAATGGGAGTATGCCTATATATTACGTCCCGGGCCAGCCTACAACAGACATGAAGGAAATCACCAACAAATGTACAACATCCCAGCCCACCATAATACAGACATGAAGGAAATCACCAACAAATGTACAACATCCCAGCCCACCATAATACAGACATGAAGGAGACCACCAACAAATGTACAACATCCCAGCCCACGATAATACAGACATGAAGGAGATCACCAACAAATGTACAACATCCCAGCCCACCATAATACAGACATGAAGGAGATCACCAACAAATGTACAACATCCCAGCCCACCATATTACAGACATGAAAAAAATCACCAACAAATGTACACCGTCTGCACGAACAATAAATATTTAATAATCTCTTCTTAAGCTTTGATTTTCACAGTGCAAGGAATGCCGTATAATTATTTTAAAATTTAACAATAACACAATATCTCTTCAACAGTTTAAAATATTGTAAGGTAACATAAGGGAAGGTTCCCTCCTCTCTTATTGACACAGTAAAAAGCCATGCCTCCCCCTTTCCTGGGTCACACATAGTCCAACAAGCAGTCAAACTAAATGCATTTACTGCATGGAAGACATGGGCCTAGCCAATAAAGCATACACAAAGCATTCACTGCTGAATTAAAGCTGAGGACACAAGTAACTTACAAATTTGACATGGAATGCTCACAGGAATGGATGTAAACAAAACTTGGTTCTTATAAAAAAATATACTATAGTGCAGCGGTTCTCAAACTCACAGGGGTCGCCTGGGACCATCGGAAAACCCATATTTATAAAGTAGCAATGAAAATAATTTAACGGTTGGGGGTCACCACAATATGAGGAACTGTATTCAAGGGTCGCGGCACCAGATGGTTGAGAACCACTGCTATAGGTTTTCACTGCTTTTCACCCCCAAACAATACTTGTCATTTAATTGACAATTCATAATGACGACATGACTGACTGCTCCCAGAAAGCTGTTCATACTGGTTTCATCCATTTCAATATAAGAATGACACACCATAGACCTAGCATAGACAATCCCACCTAGATAATTTTATTACGGCTGTGACAATGTTACCCTTTCTGGGCCAAATTGTACATTATATGAAGTCTTCCTAATAGGGAAAACCATAACAACTGAATTCACATATCAGTACCAATTAATATTTAGCGACTGAAAAGCATCATTTTTCTATTGAACCAGCTTTGAGGTCTAAGAAAAGTTCATTCTGGCCATTGAGTGGATCAACTTTAATTTGCCCTTTCATCTGCAGTTTCTAAGACTGGCCGTATAAACTATAAACCAAACAAACATTATTTTCATCAAAACCATGTTTTTCATCAGCTCCTCACAACATATCTAGCAAGCTATACCCAAGCCCCCCCCCCCTCCCCTGCAGAATGTAGGTTCAGAACCCTTGATGTCATTTAACTATCAACTCATTGGTGTGAAGCTTAAATAGAACAAATTTGTTTGCAAATAAATGGTTTGCAAGAAGACTTAAAGCTCTGTCAAAACTAAAAAAACATACTGTTATGAAAAATAACAGACAGAAAAGCTTTGTCTCTTGAGAGCAAAAATACAAGAGCAATCAAAGCCAAACAACAAAAGTTCTTATCTGGACATAAAAATGACATAAAAATCATATTTGTAACTTGGACATCATTATTTTTAGTCCCACAGATAAGTCCTGTAATAAAAAGCTATTTATTTTAAAAAGCATATTAAAAAGAAATTTTAAATAACAAAATAATAAAAAGCTATTTATTTTAAAAGTCAAATTAAAAAGAAATTTTAAATAACAAAAAGTGTTATTTCAATGTGTTGTAAGTTGTAGTGAATGTGTTTAAAAAGCAACAACAGAATGGCAAAAAACAACACATAAATTAATGGCCTGACAATTTGCAACTATAACTCACATAACATCCAGGTGACAAATAATAATGCAACTGGGGTATAACATTTACAACACAACTTAATAACAGTTTTGCTAATTTTTCTTGCTGACGGACAATAGATTTCTTGGTCCGATTTTATTTTTTCGACAATCAATTTGAGTTGACATGGTTGGATCCATGCATCATGCATACAACTAACACAAGGTGTTCTAGCTGAGATCAAGGACCTTTTATAATGATGTTTGAACATTTTTAGTTCATCATGGCCAACTCAATTTACTGTAGCTCAATTTTGATTTATTTTATCACTAGTCGATATCAAGTATATAATACAGTCGAACCCACTCGTCTCGACCCGGGTTAACTCGACAACCTTGTTATGTCGACATTTTGTAAGTGGAACCGCCAAATTCTCTCTTTGTCTTAGTATTTTCTCCTCGGTTATGTTGATTCTTTTATGTTGCCGAACCCTGATATCTTGAGCACAAAAGATGGCCAAATTTGCATCGGTTATTTCGATCTCCATGACCAATACTGGGCTTTTGAAAATTAAATACAATAGAAACATGCCTACTTCAACTTTCATATAATTTAATACCGTATTTAGTAATTGAAATGAAATGACAATATCGTTGTCCGAGCAATTAACTTGACACAGCAAGAAGCGAGGAGCAAGAAGCGAGGAGCGAGAGGCTTGCAATAAAGAAATTTCAAGCACATGTTAAAATATTGCCGCCATATTGGCTTTCGGTTATCTTGACGCTTTTTGGCATACCCAGAGGCCGTCGACATAACCGGGTTGGACTGTACTTCTGCAACCAGTCTATAACAATTAGTGTGTTTAGATCTATTTTTAAAAATAAGAAAATGCAAAAAAGAAACTCACACATACACATGTATGAGTTAACTGAATAGCTCTAAAGTGTTTTTTTTAAAAAATATTTCCACTAGAAATTAAATTCTTGAAGATTAGGACTGAAAGGTTATCTTATGGCCACTCAGTGATGTATATCCACATCAAATAATGCTGAGATAAGAACTTCATCACTTCATCTAACCCCACACAATGCCCCCCAAATATGGCAAATGAAGAACATATTGTGTCCTCCCTCCGCTAGCCCACACACACTTTCACTGGTCAGTAAAAGTTGGCGGTTTCAGTGCAGTGTTGATATTTGGCTATAGCTCACCACATTAGCTCATTTACAAACTCTAGCCAGATCTACAGACACTTATTTTTTTTAAAAAAGTCATCTAACCTGTTTGATTGTTTAAATAAATATTCGACACCTTCCAAGACATTTTCAGATCTGACATGTGTCATACACAGTATGCGCCCAAATAGACAATACTGAAATTACGGTATCTTGAACATCCGGTTATTACTACATGTGAAAATAAATACTTTTTTGATTTGTTGAGAGACCCAGTGAACATAAATACTATTTTAATCTGTTGATTAAAATCTTTGCTCCGTTAATTTTTCATGTTTTGTTACGGGGGTAGGGGGGGGGGATTTAAACTCAATCTTAATACACCATTTTACAGTTTTATGATTTAGTCATAAATAAATAAAAACTGAGACAGGATAAAAATGAACATCACATTCTAGCTTTGTTCTAGTTGAGGATCATCACTCTAAAAATGAATATCCTCACAGTAAATCATCAGGTTACCCAATCCCTTGGAACAGTTGTTTTCAACTGGTGTGTCACATAGTTCTAATAAGAACAATCAAATGAATGGGTTCCATGTGTACATCTTTCATGTGAGGTTTAGATGGAACCTAGATAATAACCCATGATATCTAATCTAATTACTACAAACATTGGCCAGGATGCTGCTCTTTGACAATACAGCCCAACATTGTTGTGTAAATACTGGAGTGGTGAGTCCGAGAATTGAAGTGTTTCATTTGATCTTTGATCAAGTCCTAAAATCACAGACTTCTGACATTTCCTTACAGAAATTCTAGATATTAAAATAATAAACAGTTTATTTTCAACAATTTGTTTTCTTGAGCAAATTTGATTATTTAAATTTGACACTGAGACATGTAATGATAATTTAAAAATTAAATGATGTCTTAAACTATGAGAACTTATCCCATTTTAAACAAAGATCAACTTGTGACCACAAATGGAAATATTTTGCTCTACTGGACTACGTCAATGATTTGACTATTATTTGAAAAAAAAAAAAGATCTCATGCTGAATAACATCAAAGCTATTGCATTTTAAAATACAAAATAAAATAAAATGTAAGTGTTTTTAAGGTGTGTCATGGACAATCACTTTTTAGCAACCATTTAATTGCCAATCGATTTTAAAAAATATGTAAAAAATTTGTCATGGATACGTTACAGGGGAGAGCTGTTACCACAGCATTGACTAGGAATCGGGAAACATATTTTTAAATATTTATTTCTTAATACAGAAATGTAAAAGATGAGTTGCATCTCAGTGAAACATGTAGCTCACTACTATATAACTCAGTCAAACATGTAGCTCACAACTATATAACTCAGTCAAACATGTAGCTCACTACTATATGACTCAGTGAAACATGTAGCTCACTACTATATAACTCAGTGAAACATGTAGCTCACTACTATATAACTGAGTGAAACATGTAGCTCACTACTATATAACTGAGTGAAACATGTAGCTCACTACTATATAACTGAATGAAACAAGTAGCTCACTACTATATAACTGAGTGAAACAAGTAGCTCACTACTATATAACTGAGTGAAACATGTAGCTCACTACTATATAACTGATTGAAACAAGTAGCTCACTACTATATAACTGAGTGAAACATGTAGCTCACTACTATATAACTGATTGAAACAAGTAGCTCACTACTATATAACTGAGTGAAACAAGTAGCTTACTACTATATAAAACCTATGTATGCACACCCTAAACCCAGCCTAATATTATCTTTTCTAGTACACAGAAAAAAAGCTGTTAAAGCTTTAACAAGGCACCGTGACCGAAGTTCAGATTTTTGTTGTCAGCTTAATGCTGCGGCTGCTGATGTTGTGGCGGTTGTTGCTGCTGGCGCTGCTGTTGCTGCTGTTCTCTTTCATCCTTGTTGCTCGCCTGGCGACGTTTGAACTCAAAGTACTCAATGTAGCCGTCTCTGTTCTCGTCGTTCTCCATTATAACGGAGTCCACGATGTTGGAGATCTCGGCGTCGGCAAACACCTTCCTCGGCTCTTTGGTATCTTTATCATTTTCTGAAATTAGGTTTTGTGAGGGGCGGGGGTTAAAGGTTTAAAGGAGTTTTGGCAAGCATGTGCAAGCATGGCTAATCAATTTGTTAGTCAGAGTTAGTGTGCAGGAAGGCGTGTTCAATTAAAACAAAAACTACATGCAGAGACTTTCTAATGATAATGATCAGGATACCATGGGGAACCCATGACACTCAAAATGAATGTGTCACCCAGACTTAATGGTGTCACCCAGACTTAATAGTGTGGACTAGTGGTTCCCAACCGCCGAGTCCTAAGAGCTCCGCTTGCACTTCTCATGGGCTCTGCGGCAGTGTTATCTGGTTAACACGGGTTTCCCTTATCTGATATTGGAAGACATCTGTAGAAATGATGCACAAAGTCTTTTTAAAAAAATTTAATGTTCAGAGGATGGTGACAAAGGCAGTGTTACATGAGGCTGTGTGCAGTCTCTACATGCACATTGAGTAGATGGAGTCAACTGGCCCTCAGCTATGTTCAGTGCAACCGTGTCACTACACAACGACTCTCAGCGTGTTTTATAAAATGGAAGTTTCAATATTACCTTTAGCCCAACATGTCCGTCCAAAGTAATGTTTCAAATGTCCCACTGGGATGTTTATAAGTTAAGTAAGAGTTACAGGCCTTTCCTTCTTAGAAACTTAAACGCTAGTGTGAATGTGAGCTTGTGTTTACATTTATGTACCAAGACTAGAATAAGTTATTAGCAGAGTTGTCATTGATTCAATGGTTCTATCTAATAAAGCAATGGATAAGTATGAATGTCTTCTATAATATTGAGGTGCTGGGACGGTCATCCAGCATGTGTACTTTGCAATCATTTGGACCACATATGTACACATCAGACATTGCAAGCGGTTGACTCACCTGAGTATAAAATAAGTAAAACAAAGTAAAGTTAAACCTGAAAAAAGGAACGCAACAAAACAACGAACGTGTTGGCAGGAAGCCTTCGTCAGCAAACAAAACAAATGCTGCCCACAGATACTACTTCTAAGCTAAGTGCTATTTGTTAATTTTATTGTTTTTTCTGTTGTTTTGCTGCGTTCATTTTTTCAGGTTTAACTTTACTTTGTTTTACTTATTTTATATTTTGCTAACCTGATTGCAGTCTCTCCCCTTAATACCCTGACTCACCTGAGCTTGGTGAAAAGACAATCCAGTGTTGCCTCTAGCAGTACAAACATAGACTTGCACTAACCTGAACATTGAGTTCATGGTGTTGTACAAATGCATTAGTCCAATGTGTTTGCTGACCTGAACCGAGTGTCCTTTGGTCTTTACATGATATTAAATAGTTGCATCATTACTTACACCTCACTATTGTACCATATGTGATGAGCACATCAAATTTCCATTAGTTCACCTCAACACAGAATTGGTTTCATTGACTAGTACAAAATAGGCCCAACAGATTTTACTTTCAAGGCTTTTGTACATTTAGGCTGAATCAGTATGTAAGTACCTACAAGTTAATTTTCTTATGTTATTTATGCATACGGGATTGTTTTTAATATGATTTTGATCTTTTTCCTCCCGAGCAGTTGAAGATCGTGTAACTGCTACAGATCTAAGCGGAACACTACACCATAGCAAAGTCTGGCTTTTTAACTTAAATGAGAAGACAATCATTTATTAGTAATGGGTGGTAGCAAGGTTGAAAAGTAAAGCTTTTTAAATAAATTTGAATAATAAAAACAATGAGACAGGTTAGTAAATTAAATCGGTTTATTGGATTAGTTGAATAAGACCCCAAAAAAATAATGTAAAATTTTGTGTAAAAACAGAGACCAAATTATTGTCAGTGTTGGGTTATTCAAGAAAATAAAGTCAACCTCTTTAAAACAGATGTCATTTCAAAAATCATGATTAAGGTCAAGATTAAATTACTCTAAAACAGTGAATTTTATTTCATGCACTTTTAAATTAAAAGATTCTAACTTTTCGCCTAATATTGATAGATCTAGCATAGACAGCGGCACAGATACAATGGTGACCCTGTCATAGCTAGGTCTAGCATGGACAGTGGCACAGATATAATGGTTACCGTCACTTTACTAAGTGGGAGGCTAGGGGGTTAGTCCACTAAGGGCAGCAACCAGCCCAGACACAATATTAACAAGTGTAAGTTTCTCTGATAAGTTTCTGGTACTTAGAGAAGGTAACTTCAAAAAATACATATGGGATCAAATTTATTAATATTTTTTTTTAATAAAAACAAAATCTACGATAAAATTGAGTAAAAAATTTGTTTAACTAGAGTCTACATCTAGGATAGAAATTCTTAATAGTGTAAAATGACTACAGTATAGAGTCAGTTTAATTGTTGCCAAATTTCATGTGAACTACTTTTACAGTCATATCAATAACATTGAACTTGCATGGCCTACAAATTAAAAATATTGCAAAAGGCTGCCCAAAACTGAACCAAAACCATAATCTCTATAGTGTTCATTTTAAAAAGAGGGAATGACACAAATTCTCTGGAACAAAAAAATTCCCTTGTCTCTGGACATAACTGTCAGGTCAGTGTGATCATAAAACATGAAAATCAATTTAAAAACATGGAATGCGGAGCCTACAAAACAATTAGAGAAACACATCTTTAGTCTGCCTGGCTGGGTTTTGTACAGCTATATCACAATTTACATGCTTATAATTATTTCTGTGTTTATAAGAGCCAATTTGTCATAATTCACTTTTTATGATGACCTTTCATGTGATTTATGTTAAAATAAAAACAAGAACAAAATTTGACTTGCTATTAGTCATTCAATAAGATGGAGCTATATTTTGATTTTAAATTCTTTTATTTTAGTTAATTTTTAAATTCGCCTTTTTGATTGATCCTAATATTGAAGAAATAATAATGATTTTTTTTTTTTTTTTTTTTGATTTAGAAGTATAACAGAGAAGTTAATGGAAAAAACATTAACTAATTTAGAAGTATAACAGAGAAGTTAAAGAAATATCATTAAAGAAATATCATTAAATTTTATTTTAGTTAATTTTTAAATTTGTCTTTTTTATTTATCCTAATATTGAAGAAATAATAATTATTTTTTTTTTTTTTCTTTTGATTTAGAAGTATAACAGAGAAGTTAATGGAAAAAACATTAACTGATTTAGAAGTATAACAGAGAAGTTAAAGAAATATCATTAAAGAAATATCATTAACCAATGTCCCCAGAATAAACATAAAAAACATTTAAAGCCAAATAAATACCACAATACTTTGAAAAAATGAATTATTTATAGGTTACAAAGGTAACAAAATTTAACCCCCCCAAAAAATGAAACTTAAAATGATAATTTTCAACACAGACAGTGAAGGCAGCATGCACTTGTGATTATGTTTAAACATGCTTCCAAGAAAAAAGACCTCACTGCAGGCTGTTTACAACTTAAATACAAGTAAGTCTTATAAAACAAATTATGATAAAAAAATTTGAATTAAGTTCTGTAAAAAAAAATTGTTAAAAAATGGCTCAAGTCAATGATCATATGGAAGTGAAAGTTGAAAAGAAGTCACCCATGGGAATAATAAATGAAATAAGATCTGCCCCTTTCTCCCCTGTAAGCCCCGGTTAAGCAAATGTGAGACTCGGTTAAGCAAATGTGAGACTCGGCAACACTACGCAAGAGAGAGGAACACTTCAGTTTCACTGAGGAAGATGAACTCATACATCAAACAGAAATATCTTGAACATCAGAATAGGCTTTTTTTGATTAGGCAACAAAGAGGTATTGACAGGTAGGAAGGTGAGACCACTGAATTTATTGATAGAAGAATAAATATTGTATTAAAGAGAAAGAAGAAGTATTGATGTCAATCACCTACCTAGGAATCAATGTTTATAAAAGTGCAGTCAACTAAAACATGTCTATATAAAGAAATACAGTCCAGTTTTTTTTACATCTTAAAGTTTAAGGATTTTAGCATCAATAATATCACGTCTTTCCATGGCACTGGGTTATGATCTCAAGAATATCTTTCAAAAGTTTTACAAGTTAAATGAACACAGAAAAGTTTATCTACCCGTTTTACAATGGATAATCTCTCCTTCCCCCACCCCACCCCCTTTTTTTTCCAACCCTTTTCTCTACACAGAAAGGCCTGGGTCATGGGAATGTTTAGGATATATTTAAAAACATTTCAGTAACAAGGTGAAATGTAATAAAAAATAAAATAAGACCATTTCACTTGTTTAACAGGGTTGTTGTCATCTGAAGATGTTGGGTATGGGTGTTACACCAAATCTCCACGTCACTAGATCTGCCCAACGCAATACTTCACATCTTGTCATGATTTTAAAACTTAAGATCGAAGCCACCAATAGAACCAAAGTTGATAAGAAACTCATCAATGGGAAAACCCTACAAAAGGGAAGCAGTCTCAAAGAAGCTCGTCAATGGGAAAACCCTATAAAAGAGAAGCAGTCTCCAAATATTCTTGCAGTGCATGACTAGTGACAATGTCTCACTTAAGTGCAATAAATGTAATCATCATTAACCATCATCAACTAATCAACATTTTTTTTTCATAGCACCATGTTACAGACTAGGAAGGAAGAGTACCAAACATTTAGAAATAGAAACATGAAGATAAAATAGAAACATGAAGATAAAATACATGATGACACCACAAGGGTTCCAAAAAATAAAATTAATTAATTTCTTTTACTGCCACCCAATCAGATCAATGGTACCGACTCATCAGCAAAACCTACCAAACAGATTTGTCTTGAAAATGTGTCAACCAATCACATCACTCTAAACAGGAGGCAAGAAAAATTACATCTAACTTGTCTTATCACAAACTCTGCAAATTAGCTGTGTGAGAATATATACTTTTTTGATGTCTGAGATCAATTTTGGCAGTTTCAAGAGATCCAATTGAAAACAACAAAGAACTTGATTTTACATTGATATGAAGATAAATTATGATTATTCTCCAGCTTAACAAAACCTCACGGCCGTTAATTTTTAAAAAAAATTTAAATGAAGCAAAAATAAGTAAGCGTTTTCCTTTTGATCAAACAATAAATAATGCTTCATGCCACAAGACAACAACAAAAAAAGTTTTTTTTACATTTCCCAAATGCTGTCTACAAATAGGCCAAGAACAAACCAAAAAAACATGCAAAGTGTAAGAGAAAAACAAAACAAAAACTTTTTGAAGGCAAGCTTCAAACCACAGCCCACAAACTATGAGATGCAACCAACCCCTTCAACCCGAATCAAACCTTTGTACCAGCCACTCATATGGCTACCAGATCATTGGAATGGTCAGGCTAGTCAAGTACCTTCATTAATGTGGACTTGTTGCAATATTGGGAGGGGGGGGGAGAAACACTCTTACTGATATAGTATGACCCTAACAGTAAATGGAAGAATGTGTTTACAATTATTTATAAATTATTTTTTTTATAATGAAAAGTTATTAATTTTTATTTAACATTTACACTTTTTCATCATTTTTACAAATGACTTTTTGTCCAGTAAAAAGAACAGTTAATTTTGTCAAGTTCAGTTGAACAACTGAGATATTTGTGCTCAACTCGGGTAAATCAACGTGTCTATGAATTTCACCTATAGTTATTTCGGATTGTTCTTGGAAGCCCGTTTAAATTCAAAGTACTCCACATAGCCATTTTTATCTAGGTCAAAAGTTACAAGTATCCCATCAATTGTCGATGAGAGGTATTGATCCGACTTGATGCGCACATCATTCCCATCAGCGTCGATGTAATCAGCTTCTGTAGAATTGGCCTCTGAAATAAGTATGTGGGATTCTCAAGTCAAATTGTTTAGCTATGAACCCAGCGGTCCACACAGTAGTTAAACACACAATATCGACTCATACCTTCCATGGAACATCTTGGGAACAATTAGCTCTAATTCTAATAGACAAGAATTTAGAAATAACATTTTGGCATTTGATTTTCAAGCTTGTTATGGACAATGGATAGTACAACCAACATCATGGTCATTGATACAATCAGGGGTAGACATGGAGCATTTTGGGTGGTACAATCAGGGGCAGACGTGGGGCATTTTGGGTGGTACACTCAGGGGCAGACGTGGAGCTTTTGGGTGGTACAATCAGGGGCAGACATGGGGCATTTTGGGTGGTACACTCAGGGCAGACGTGGAGCTTTTGGGTGGTACAATCAGGGGCAGACGTGGGGCAATAAAATTAACAAGAGTGTGAATATTTTCAGCCTTTAAGTTGAAATTTTGAACTTCAAATAGTTATCATAGATGAGATCAGTCATGACATATAATGTCCCTATAGTCATACCGCCATTGTCACAACAGACACAACATAATAGCAGACAGTGCTCATAAGTCATGTAATAAACATGTAATAAGTCTAAAATGGATAAGTGACACAGAGGTTGGAGTTCAAAGTGTAAAGGTTGTGAAATGTAAAGTAGATTTCTAATTTTAAAAAAGCCTTTCTTGGAAAAACAGATCATCGAATGCAACCAGTTTGTCCAAAGGGCAGAGAACACTGCTTAAAGTGACATGGTTTTATAGGGAAAATATTTCATTAAAAATTTGGACTATTGTTCAATGAAAAAAATGGTATAGCATCTTGAAGATGGTGGTCACAGTTTTGTCAATCCTCACTTTGCTTGGACCGGGTCAAAGTGTAATGTTTCCTGACTCGGCTGCATGGACCACAGACATACAATTTGTGCAGCAAATTTTAAGCTCTTGTCAATAGCTGGTGTCCATGGGTCCTAAAGCCACTACAACAACCAATATATAGGCCAAAAGGGCTAATAATTATCATGACTATATCTGTTGGCATAACAAATAACATGTGTATCATCAAGATAGAGATTTCTTGTTACTTGAATGAAGTAGTATATGTAGCAGTAACACATTTATTATCAGGGAGTGAGAGAGAGAGAAGAGAAAGGATGATCTGCAATAATAACAAGGCTAAAATCTGCACAATGACCCGCAGAACAGAGGAAATCTGATCATATCAAGTTTAACATCAGAGAATAATGAGTCTTTTGGAATACACACAATGACAGAATGTTGGACATCATTGCCAATGTTTAGATGGACTAATGACCAAATTATAGGCTGTCATATCAATGAAGCAGACTAAATGGCAGAGGTTCGGTCAATTCAAATGTTATTAAATGTCTATTTTAAAAAAAACTATATTTGATTAAAAACACCCCTAGCTACAAGAGCAACAACAAAATATGTCTTTCCCTTTCACTCTAATTTGGGATCTTATATGTCAAGGTTTTTCTGGGGACTGTGGGCTCAGGGTTTCTCAACATGGGGCGCTTGCATTTTCAGGGGTGCGACGAAAAGGAATTATAAAAGTGAGGAGATGTTAGTTTTAAAATATTTAAAACTTTTCTTTATTTAAATTTTCCTTTCTGCAATAAAAGTCATAAGTTTATTTTTAAAGTTCGACAATTCTTTTCGCAGTTCAATATATAAATTAGAGGTCCAATAGTTTCCAATGTCAATAGATTGTTACTTTTGCAAGGGGTGTGAGACTTAGTAAAGCAATTTTCTGGGGGTTCGAGACTGTTCAAATAATTTGTAGCGGGGTGCTATACTGTTCAAATAACTTGTAGGGGGTGCTGAGTATAGAAAAGCTTAGGAAAGACTGTGTTAAATAAGGGTTTGACTGGAGAAATAGATCCAATGATTTCTCATGCACACCTTCAAGATAATTTTTACAATAATCAGAAACAAATAATATTCTGGAAGTATTCAAGAAAATTCTAATTGCTAACAACGTTCAATGCCATCCATTCCAGTAAGTTGTCTTAACATCAACGCGCAGCAGCAAAACTTGTTTCAATTTCTAAACCTTAAATGATGAGAATGGGACAAGAAAAGTTTCCCCAGGAGGGTATTTTTTTTCTACTTTCATACAGTTAATGAGAATACCACAAACACGGTTTTGTTAAGCGTGTCCATCGGTGACTTAAAACAATTACTCTCACTGCCTGCGATCGGAGAGCCTGGTAGCCAGCTTATACTCAAAATATTCCACGTATCCATCGTGATCTCTATCAAACAGCTCCATCATGTTATCAATGCTCGTCTGGAGGAACTGGTCTGATCTAACTGTTCTATCAGCACCGTTCTCATCTAAGTATTCTTCCTGTGTCCTGTTCGTGTCTATAGAGGCGAAATGAAAATGAAAGATGAAATCTAAAGAGCACACTCAACATAAAAGGGTTGGATTTGTATTACTGGAAAGCTGTGATTGAAATGTTAAGTGAATATTTTTATTTTGAGGAGTGTTTCCTTTGTCATAAGACTGATGAATACCGAGAATCTTTTGATCAAATTTATCACAGTTATAGAAAATAACTTTCTTGTAGTGTGTGTCTTACTTGCTGGACATACAGTTTCATATGTCAATATTTGTTTATTTTATGTGCACTAACACATCACTATAAAAGCTATTTTATTTTGCAAGAAAATTCGTTTTTTAAGTCTGCTGGATCTATCACCTGATGAGAAAGCCAAGTGTGATACATGAGTGCAATTATGCATGGTTCTAGAGGTCTGTGCCCCCATACTTATAGACAAGAACAGGTCACCCACGCAAAGCTCTATCTTTGTGAACTAATAACTACTGTGATGGATGTCCAGAGAGTGCAAATACACAAGAGATTATAAGGTGTGCATGGGGCATGTCAAGAGATTATGAGGTGTGCATGGGGCATGTCAAGAGATTATGAGGTGTGCATGGGAAGCCAACAGCTGCAATCAAAATCTACTTGATACATTATACTTGATACGCATACAGGAGTGCGTGGACGATGTAAAGCGTTGGATGACTTGCAACAAACTGAAGCTAAATGATGATAAAACGGAAATTCTTCTCATCCACTCTCAAAACAAACCTCTCCCTCCATTCGCTCCTTCTTCTATATCTATTGGCAACTCTGACATCACACTCTCTTTCTCTGCCAGAAACCTTGGAGTCACGCTTACGGACACCCTCTCCATGGAGAAACATGTCACGAATATATGCAGATCAGCATATAATGAAATTAGAAAAATCAGCACCATTAGACACCTCCTCTCCTTTGATGCAACAAAAACTCTCGTCTCTTCACTCATTCTTTCAAAATTTGACTACTGTAATATTCTTCTCTCAGGCATTCCTCAACACCACATAGAAAAACTTCAGAAGGCACAGAACTCAGCATGCAGACTCATTTTTAAATCAAAGAAACATGACCACATTCAACCACACATGCGGCAACTCCACTG
>CAXITT010000325.1:51857-136158 GCA_964033795.1 Lymnaea stagnalis
GGGGGGGGGGGGGGGGGGGGGGGGGGGGCGGGCGGGCAAACGGAAAAGTGCTTGACCTGATTGTGTTATGCAAAAAATGTGTAATATTACCATACTAAAAATAGTAATGTGGCTTTTATTTTTGTATTGACCTTATTTTGGGGGATAGCTACTTAATAGCTACTGAAGAAATGAATTTTAAACAAACAAAATGTTTCATTAAAAAGGGTTCCATCACTAAAAAGTAATTCAACAAACAAAAAACTGCATGCTGCTATCATACAATTGATAGTCAACACCTAGCCCTACTTTAACAGTCATGCTTTTACAGGGAACTTTAAATCAGATTGCACATGTTTGATACTTAACTAACTATTAAAATTGTAGTTCTTTAAAGGTATGTAAATTAAAGTCTTTAAACTTGTAAAGTTCCAAAATATAAATCAATAAAAATAGCGATATATGTGAACAACAGGAAGTAAGACTGGAGCGGCTAGTAACGATATATTTAACTGAATACTATAACAGGCTTAGCCTTGAATATACGGGTCATCAAATCTATCATGCCAACCGATATTTTATAGATTCCACCAATTGTAATTGGTTAAAGGCACCAGTTACTACACTTTTTAAAACTGTCTTAAAATGACAATTTTGTAA
This sequence comes from Lymnaea stagnalis, assembly GCA_964033795.1. Taxonomy (NCBI): domain Eukaryota; kingdom Metazoa; phylum Mollusca; class Gastropoda; family Lymnaeidae; genus Lymnaea; species Lymnaea stagnalis. The sequence continues at coordinate 52,497 of CAXITT010000325.1, forward strand.
ACATCTTGGAGCTGACCTTAAAAATTCACTGTACTACCTACGACTTACTTAAATACCGCTCTGACATCTACTTATGTGAATGCCCCGAGAAAGCGCTGACCCATGAAAATCCACAAAGTAAAGAATGGGAGGAGCCACCTCCACCTCGAAGTAAAACTATCACTGACTGATCAAGCCAGATCATCAGAACAATTGATTAATAACTTAAGTCTGAAAGGTCTGATCACATACGATTGAAACACGAAGCAAAGCAACTGTTATGATGAGAGTTAGGCTATACGGGAGGCCATTGTCCACAATAAAATAGAACCCAGATTAATTTTTATGAAAGTTGTTTTGCATCTCCTTCACTATCATGCCATATATTAATACACCTGTAAATAAATAAGTTCATTTCATTTACTGAATGGTGTTATGGAGTATTTGATAGTTAAGGCATAAATGAGTAAAGTAATGATGTCCCTTAGTGCATGAAATCCATACAACAAAATAATCTGAGACACAAGCAGGTGGTGACACTCAGAGAGTTGTTCCTACACCCCCCTACAATCAAAGTCATTTCACCACAAGGGTACTTGACTGGGGGGGGGGGCGGCGGCAGTGCCCTCCCGGAGGGATGGCTGAAAGAAACACTTCATATATATTTATAGCAACAAATGTTAGTTGAAAGAAAGTGACTAAGACTGTTTTTTAAATCAAAGTAACCCTACAATCAAAGTCATTTCACCACAAGGGTACTTGACTGGGGGGGGGGGCGGCGGCAGTGCCCTCCCGGAGAGATGGCTGAAAGAAACACTTCATATATATTTATAGCAACAAATGTTAGTTGAAAGAAAGTGACTAAGACTGTTTTTTAAATCAAAGTAGAAATTCAGTAGGAGATTGGATAGAAAAAAAAATGTATGGCTTACTCCAGGTGTATTTAAATAACACCTAGACATGCCCAGAAAAGAAACACAACCAAAAGAGAAACATTTGTACATGTCGTTGTCTTCATCACTGGAAATTAACTTTTTAAGCTGCATTGGTTTTCCTTTGCTTTTCTGTATATTGCCTAAATTCCATGTATTCAATTAATCCGTCATCATTGCTATCATACATTCCCAATACAACGTCGATGGTCTGGGACAGGACTTCATCTGTTTTAACACGGATGTCATTGCCTTTGTCATCATGATAATCTGCATCGGTCTTGTTAGTAGCCTCTAAAATAAATATAGCAAATAAAAAAACACAAACCAACTCAAAGACTTAACAATATGCAGAGCTCAGTTTCTTAAATCTACACAGGTAGAACACAAAATGGATGTTTCAACTCTTCTTAAACAAATTTTGGAAAACAAAATATAGTGATTATTCTTTAAAAAAAAAAAGAGTTCTATACAGTTATAAGCATTATGTTAATGCACATATAAAAGTTATATGGGGAGCGCTACGTGATATTTATTCATGCCTTAAATTATCAGAGAGATCACAGTTGAAGAGGGAAAGAATTTAACTTGCACACGCACACAAAAATAGATGGAGAGAGAGTAGACAATGAGGTTGCAGACAAATAAAAAAAGAACACATTAGTGTGAGAAGTCATGGTAGTGTTAGAATGACAGTGGTGATAAACAATGCTTTGAGAGATTGATTACATATTGTGTAATGATGTGCCATGATCAGGCAAAGTGGTCAGACATGTTCACATTACAGGTTCATGGGTACCTTGTAGCAGTGGTAAAAAAAACAATGAAGGGGCCAAATAAGCAGAGATGTGGCCAGATAAGGGTAATGCTTGAGCCAAGGGGTGGGGTAATAAGCAATGGTAATAAGGGGTGGAGAAAGAGAAAAAAAAGATTAGTTAGACACAATTATAATCAAACAGCAAGTATAATTACATATTATAAACAGATACCGATATAATGTTAATTTTTTTTTTTTAAAACTTACATAATGACAGTTACAAATACCAAAGGCTTTAAAGAAACCATTAACAAAAATTAATAATAACAGCATCAATAAAACAGACTGATTGCATAGACTTGATATAAGTTTTAGTATGTTCCATAGTGATGTTTGGATTTTTTGTGAAGCATATCTTGCATGGTTTTAGCATGGTCTTTGAGACTTACATGTAATAAATTGTGTTCACTAAAAAAATAAAAACTTTTTCTTTGCTCATTAGTGTTTTATTTTATTAATGCTTAATCTTACTTGTTCAAATGATATAAAATCACCTACCAAAACTGAAACATATTTTCAACTCTCTAGTTTATTAGGAAGTTTTTTTGTTTTTTTTAAACTGTCTCAAAATAAGATGAAACAATGCATGTCCAGTAGAATAAAAGAGGGTGAAAAAACATCTCTGACAAACAAAATTAAAACAAAATAATAATAAATTAATGTAACTGTCAAACTTGAAATATTGAATTTAAACAAATCTCTAACTTTCCATATGATACAGGTCAAAATTACGCCAACAAAAGCCACATGATAAAATAAAACTGTACTTAAATGGAGCCGAAAGTTATTTTTCATTCAAATCTCTCCTTATACAACAAATCTGTGTAACTCTTTAAATGTCAACTAGTCCAACATCAAACAATTCTAAAACGCGATCAAATTTAAATGAAGTGTAAATAGGTCTGTTATTTGCTGCCTGTGTTTTGTTAGACTCTGAATGAGACATTTACTTAGATCTATCTGCTCATTACACCTACATGAGTTGAAAAGGTTCATGGACACAACAGATTCTCAAATAGAGTTGCATGTTAACAGGTGCCCTCATAAAAATATGAGTAAATGCAAGACAAAGATATTTATTTAACAAATGAAACAGAATAAAATAGATAAAAAATCCATTACCATATATTAATATTTTTTTAAATTGCACATCAGCAAAAATGTGTCAACATTGCACATCAAGTAGAGTTTCCAAAACAAATAATTGCACTGGGTTAATTATTTGGCCAACAAAACACAAAAGTGATTTTATGAATTAATCTGGTTGTGTATGGAATAGTGATACGCATAAATTAATCTGGCAGTGTATTTATAGTGATATGTATAAATTAATCTGACAGTGTATTTATAGTGATATGTATAAATTAATCTGATAGTGTATTTATAGTGATATGTATAAATTAATCTGACAGTGTATTTATAGTGATATGTATAAATTAATCTGATAGTGTATTTATAGTGATATGTATAAATTAATCTGATAGTGTATTTATAGTGATATGTATAAATTAATCTGATAGTGTATGGAATAGTGATGAGATGAATCACTGATACGCTTCATCATGTTTTTTTGTTTGTTATCATTATGCAAATTGTAAACACATCACTAAGTGTTTTTCCAATTTTGTGTCAATGGTACAGACCATTAGCAGTGGTTCTCAAAATAGCTTAATAATTCCTACATAAACCTGACATGCCAACCTGTACTTTCTACAATTTTTTTTGTACGGGTTTTAAATGTTGCTCAGGTTGTATGTTCGTACAAGATTCTGAAAGGTTTTTCACTGGATTTAAGAAATATTTTTGCGTACGAGTTGGGACACACGTTTGAATAACAATGCAACAACATTGAATAGTTTCGTTGATACCATTCGTTAATACTTTATATAGGATTATTCAGTTGTAACTACTTTGAGTATTAAACTATGATTTCTAACAGTTTGTGTTATTCTAATTATAATGTCCTGTTAACACTTTATATGAACATAGTGCCTATAGTAAAAAAATATATATATATATAAACTCTCAACGTGGCTACAAATTGAAGGTAAACTTAATAATTTTGACAAGATGGATGAGATGTATTTCCATTAGTTAATTTTAATACATGAACCTGTATTACTACAGCTAGAGTAATTAACCAAAGAATTTGTTTAACTACATTTAAATTGCTATCAAATTCATCATCTGTAATTTTTTTTTACAAAATTGCATTTGACAAGTGTAAAAAGCGAAAAACCTGACTTAAGAACAGGGTGGTTTTATTTAAAATATGCAAGCTATTCAGATGCTAAAATGCACGCACATGGAAAGGGAGATTATTTATGAAAATTAGGCCTACCAAGGAGGAAAAGTTTGCATACTTTTAAAACATTGATAATTAAATGATTAAAAAGCTATACTTTTTTTTTTGAATTTTCATTTCTTCTCTGTACGAATTTTTTTACAGGTCTTGATCCTAACAGGTTGGCATGTATAATAAATAAACCCTGCCTAATTTTGTAAGTATTCTATGACTGACTTTGAATTAGGGAAAGCTGTATCATTAAAAAGGGAAAGATGTGACAAAATGATGAAATCCACTGGCATATCGGAAAGATGCCAGAACTTCAATCCAACTTCAGTAGCCTCAAACTCTTTTGTACACCTTGAACTCCACATAGGTAATGTAACCGTCGGTGTTCTTATCAAACTGACCGAGAATACCATCAACATTGACCGTCAATGTTGTTTCGGACACCACGGGGGGCGGCACTGTATTATTCTGTGTGTCGTCTGTTAGGGGAAATATGTGCAAGTTTTGGATGCATCAACAAATAATTCAATTGGAAACTAATTCTAAATAATCAATCTCTTGGCAGCATTGTACTAAAAAAAAATATTAAAGACATAAGTTACATTTCCAATTTTTTTTTTTTTTTTTTTTTTTAAAATTCACACAAATTGGATACATGACATTTTCTAACAAATCTTGTCTTTGGTGCCTTACATGTGCTAAAGGGCAAGATTAAATGCTCCTTGATTGATATCTTTTATATCGGTGTGCATCTAATTTTAACTACAAAACATGATCTACATTGATTATAATCTAAGTAAATGAAGGCAAAATGTCTGCACCAAGCCCATCAGAAGTCCACCACCAACAAGGCAGGAAACAAAAGAAAAGATCATCAGGTGACATTCATAATTAAGACCAAATGAATAGTGTTGAATGATGTAACATGAAACTGACTTGGGGACATTCATGTGCTGAGCAAATGTTGGTGTAGCTTTTTAATATAAAAACAATTCAATAATATATAACACAGCATTGTTAATATATGAGTCAATTTTCGTGTAAGTGACAAAATACATTTTTAGTCAACAGAATAAATTTCCAAATGTAAAGAATTTAAGCTAAATAAACTTACTCTAAATACTATGGAAGATCACAGCCAAACCACTTTTTCAGTGGATGGTTAGCATCTGATGTACTTAAATGTATCTCTTAGAGTTTTATTCAGCAACAATGCATATACTTTGTTCAAGACTTAGCATAATATAAAATGTAATATTCATATTATTGATTACAAATGTTTTAAGCATAAGAATGATAACAATCAATAGTTTCATTGCTGATTTGGTCAGTTTTGTAGTTTCAGAAAGATTGAAAAGGAAGAGAAAGAATAATTCAAGTATATTTTAAAAAATCTAAATCTCAATAAACCCTAAAATGAGTTACCTTTGATAAAAAATTTGCTCTGAAAATTCTTAAATCCCTGTTATTAAAACACCTTACGACCCTAAGTTGTTTGTTTTTTGTACATGTTAAAAACACATTCTCCAATTTCTATCCTTGCAAGTATGTGGAATCTGACTTATCATCTACAATGTGTATGTTGTATTACAGTACTTTTAAACAATTTATTATAACATCTTAGCTCTTCTTCAATTTTTTTAAATTTTAAATTACACTTGGGAAAGTAATTTTTTTTTTCACAGAAAACTTCTGTGCTAAATTGAAATAGGACACCCCCCCCCCCCACACCATTCTCTCCACCCACCACCACCGGGCCTCCCTTCTATCAGTCTTTGACATTTAGGTTAATGCAATTACAGCAGATTTTTTTCCCAGAAAACTTTTTTGCTAAATTGAAATAGGACCCCCCCCCCCCCCACACCATTCTCTCCACCCACCACCACCGGGCCTCCCTTCTATCAGTCTTTGACATTTAGGTTAATGCAATTACAGCAGTGGAGAGAAGCACAAAAAGGCAAGGCAGGGGACATGAAAGCCGTAGTCCTGTTCAGTGGAGATAATGTCTCATGGAACTCCCAAGGAAGATGGGGTGGCCTTGATTTAATTTAAATACAAATTCAGCAGTTTCCCAACCCGCATGTGCTCCAGTGCCATGCGCACAAGCGAGGTGAGGAAATCTGAGAGGAATAAACTCAGTGAACAAGGAAAGTCTCCCTGGATATTGTGGTTGTATTTTATATCTTATGGTTTTAAAAATTTGTACTTCATAAATTTATAGCAGTAAACTTCTCTAAAAATTAAATGTTGTTTTAACAAAATTTCCACTTTAAAGAATTGATGGGATTAGAGAGAATGATGCTTTGTTCTTAAAATTTGTTCAACTTTCCTAAGCTTATTCTCAAAGAGAGCCAAACATTTTATGGCACAATTTCTTATATCAATTCTGGCAAAAATAAGACTCCTTAAGACTTGCCTATTAATGCGTATTTAAAAAATAAATGTTTATAATATACCAATCAATCAATTACACATTTAACCATCAAGCTTCAAAACAAAATTATATTGAGGGACTCAACATACCCAAATTTTCTATAATTGCCATTAATCTTCACTACAAATTTTAAAAATTACAGAGACACAGGGAAGAAAATGACTTGTACCACAAACGTTTACAGTGATTTGTTCCCTTTGTGTTCCTTAGTTGTAGATTTTACATTTAAAAATAACAAAAGCAGAGCTTTCAATACTTTGAACCATAAACCATAGTTTTGAGTTGTGTGTAATTCTATTGTCTGCTAGGTCTACACACACCATCAATTAAATAAGACAGATCTAAAAAAAAAGACACTACCTAATACAGATGTTTTGGTAAGCAGTACATTTTGAATTAGAAGACCTCCATTTTTCAAGGTCCACAAATATGTTTAAACTTTTTGCAAATTTGAACGCAGTTATCTCCCTTAAAATTGTCTTCATGGCTCTGAATTGAAAGATATGTATTCATTTTTCTGTAAACTTACTACATTACTTACCAAAAAATTTGAAAGCTCCAATGCCAAGAACCAGGATTGAGATTGAAAAATAAAACAACTTACCTTTAACTCGCCAATCAATACATTAAGATTTTATATTTTTAAATGCAGAGAAATCCCCTTGACCAAGGAAAATTTTTTATAATTTGTGTAATATTTGTGGAAAAAAAAGGAAAGAGTAATCAAGGACAGAACGCAATACACAGATGAACATTGAAAGAAAGAGATTGTCATGAAAGATACATAAAGATGGAGACAGCATTATCACAGATCAAGAATCAGACTTTGCAGCAAGATCTAGAACAAAGGCTTAGATACTGAGACGGTATAGGATGCGTTCAGATGCAGACGCCAGAGAGGGGACTTACCATCGTGAAAATGAGTTAGTGCCTTTCCTATCTCCACACCGTCCAGCTTGTTGTTGTTGTCATAGTCGTGCAGCTTAAAGTAATGGAACTCCAGTTCCTCTTCTGTCATTTGTTCCTTGGACTTGGTGGCCACAACTTTCTCTAAATGTTCCAAAATATGACTGGAAAAAAGACAACAGACATTCGAATGATAAGCATAATTTAAATAAAAACAAATGCTATTGATTGCTCACACATTTCCAACAAAAGAACAAAAATAGAGAGAGAGAAAGCCAGCACTCCACCTGGCACCCTCCCAATATCAACATTGCATTGCAGTATTGAGGAAACATTTCTTGTTCATCTTAAATTGACCTTCACAAAAACTGGATTGAGCAAACTAATCTCATGACATGGACATTTAGAATATAATCATTTTTTGACTGCCACAACTCACTCATAGGGGACAGTAATTCTCAATGTTGAACTTACTCAGCGTTGTGAACTTCTGAAGCAAACTCCAATGTGTTGCCATGTCCATGCCCGTGACCGCCAGCAAGATTTGGAGGTGGTTGTTGTTGCTGATGCTGCTGTTGTTGCTGAGCTTCATGATGATGACCTTGAGGTGGCTGATTTTGCTTATGAGGCGGTACGCCTGGTGGCTGCTGGGTGCTTATGTGTGCCAGAGAAACCAATACAACAATCACAGCCCAATGCATTTTTACGGGTCTATTTCTGTCAAAAAATAGAAATACATTTTAAGTGACTAAAACGGAAGAAAAGTATAGTACAAACCAATGTTTTCAATCTTATATCCCCTTTACATTTGGTACTTTGAATATGCTAGTGATTTTTTTGCTTAATTGGATCTAACAAGAGTCTTGCCATTTAAATTTAAGAATAATTGGAAAACAATAGATGCACATATGAGTCAGGCTTCGCAATGACAAAACATGCAATTATTTTAAATTTAAAAAAGGTATATGTCATGGTACCATATCTTTATTACTTTGTCTTCTAAGTCATTACTTGAATTCACCCTGTATAGCTGTTCTATTCATTTTCTTGAAACTTGAGTATTTAACTATTTACTTGCTATCTTTTCTTTCATGGATGACTCAAAAACACATGGTTGGTAGGATTTTCAGAATACAATCATATACAGATAATTGTTAAGTAATGTTAACGTCTTCTTTAAGAAGAACATCTCAGTGACAGAAAAGATCTCAGGATAGACCAGAAATTTCACTCTGAATGACAAAGGATGGTTGGCGCTAATTTGTTTAATTTTAATAGTCTTTTAAATATTTGTTTTAAGGACCTGGCTTTGCCATACAACAATACGTAACTCCAAAACTAGAAATAAAGGGAAAGTACTTGAGGGTGATCCAGATTAGACAGGGCCTCAAAAAAAGGAGACTCACAAAAAAACATCACATCAAAAAAATGTATGCAAAACATACGTGAGCACCACTGGAACAATCACAAACTATTTCCAGAGGCGCATTTTAGACCCACAACCAAGAGGAATATTATATAGCCCAAAATATTCAGATACCATAACTCTTAGCGTTTATTGAATTTGAAGATACCTCGCTTAAGACTGGATTATAGGTGAATGAAGCAAAAAAAAAGTACATGGATAAGTGAAGTTACAGACATACTAATGATAACATCAAAATAAAAAAATGTCTTTTAGAGAGTGAATACATTCAAATACCTAGGATTTACCATGATTGAGCTCAGTGAAATAATGATTTACCTGAAAGCAGGGATAACACCAGACTACCACTCACATTTCAGTCTACAAAAGCTGCCAGGAGAAGGAGGCAGAAACCTCTCAGGGAGAACAAAGCAAACCATATACCTCACTATTATAAGACTAATAGTTAGTGATTGTAAGCAAGTGAGACATGGACACTCACCAAGAAAGCCAAAAGCCTGCTCGATACATGGGAGAGTAAAATCCTCACAAAACTATATGTACCTCTAAAGCAGTGGTTCTCAACATTCCTAATGATTAATGATGCGACCCTTTAATACAGTTTCTCATGTTGGGGTGACCCCCAACCATAAAATTACTTTCGTTGCTACTTCATAAATATCTTTATCGATGGTTTCAGACGACCCCTATGTAAGGTTCATTCGACCCCCAAAAGAGTTGTGACCCTCATGTTGAGAACTGATGCTCTAAAGGATAATGATGGATAAAAAAATTCAGACAAATCAAGAAACATACTAGTTGTAAGCAACCCAACCATAGTTGCAGCATTTAAATAATTAAGGCTGTGCTGGACAGGACAGATTTATCATATAGCTGTAAAAGTAGTTTACAGAGAGAAACCTAGAGGATGATGGCTCACTGGTCAATTAAGACTAAGATTGACCGATTATGTAGAAATGGATTTACATCAGCTAGGGGTCTGCACATGGAGATGAAAAACGTTGGATCTGCCTGAATAGAAGGATGTGGTGGAGCAGGCCCTCTTTTTTTAGCACTTCTACTATTTGGCAACAAAATTTTAGGTGACTAGGTGGAGTAAGGATCAAGAGATCTACTTACATAGGAGCCAGAATGATAGATACATCGATTGTGGGCCCGCGAGATATAGAAGAAGAAAAGAGAGAGGTTGAGAACCATTCAGTTGCTAGGAGCAGGCCCTCATTGGTGATGATGGTAATTTTTTTTGAAGCAGAAAGACTGTTTTTTAATAATAAAATTCCTATAACCACGAATAGTAACAAAATATTGTCTAGTTCAGCATTTATCAAATTTTAAGTTTATCAGACGGTGGACAAGTTTTGAAATTACATAAGTTTATTTTTATTTGACAATAAATATTTATTTTGTGAAGACCGGCCATGTAAGGCTCCATGGACCACCATTTGGGTAACAGTGGTCTAGTTGATTCTTTAACAACAACAAAATCAGACAATACATTAAAAAAAACTTTTTAAAAATTGAAATATTAGTAAATAACTATTAGTATAGTAATGCCATTGCTTGGCCTACATTTTAATTGATTTCTTTGTCATTTACAATCAGTCAACTTTGAGAAAATCCTTGGTAAATATAAGTCAACTTCAGTAAGTTAGATTAAGTTCCAGTATTAAACAGAAACTCGTCCCTCTCCCCCATAGACAGCGACGAGGCCATGACAGGCAATTCAGGCTCATACCAGCAAGAAGCCAGTATAGGAGCTGTTAATTCCTGCCCAAGACAATCTTTCTGGAACAATCTTTCAAAAGGAACGGTTGAGGCAACAACACTAGACACATTTGTGTCTATTGCCTCAAGCTTTCAAACCCCTAGTGCATGATTCCCTCATAAAGTGGCATTTGAAATCAGCAAAATTTCCTCATCAACACCAGGAACAGAAACATTGCAAATCCCATCTACATGCATAGGAGCCAAAATGATCAATAAATTGATCGTGGGCCCTTAAGATATAGAAGAAGAAGAAGTCGAAATTAAAAAGTATGCCCTTGACAAATTTTGTATGCTTATCGCGCATATATTAATCTACAAGTGTGCCAATTTTCACTATGTGCTTAACAACAGACGTCATGTTTCTAAACGTTACGCATGTTAAGCAGGTCCTTTAGCAAATTTTGATGGAAGTGACGACGCCCCCTATTTAATGGCGGGAGATGCCGAGACTTGAGAAATATTCAATTATTAACACTAATTACAACTAAATATTTAGATAAATTATGTTTTAGGGTGAACTTAGAAGGCATTTAAACAAGAATATTTTAATTTGATGTTTAAAAACTCATGTGCTTTTATAAATGATCATAATTGGACGTGTGCAAAACGTTGTATTGGGAAACCATTCACAGCCACTTACATAGTGGCTATACCATAGTAGTATCTCAGAGTTTCATTCTTCTGAGTTTGTCGTGAGAAAAAATGATTAAACCATTGGTTAGGGAAAGATCTAATTAACTAGTAATGTGCCAAAGTTCAAAAATAAGTATTTTGGTAATAAGGGGATGCGTTGACTTATATAGACTATATATTATATAACCGTATAATTAACGCCGTAGACTTGATAAACAGACAAGTCATATATTAATTTTTAATTTTTTAATGATATTAAATTTATTGATATAGCAATATAGCCTACTTAGTGCATAGTTAGATAAGTTACAATTTATAATTACACAACAATATTAAAATTACTTTTTAATATAGCATTAATTCTGATAATAATAGATGTATAAAATTATAATCAAAACAAGATTTATTGCGTGCGATTGATCAGTGGAATGGGGTCACAAAATGTGGAGGTGTAACTGTAGTCTGTAGTCCATAGACCATAGTCATAGTAGTAATGTAAAAATACCAAAGTAGGTACTCCAATACTCGCTTCGCAGGCAGTTGGAAGACGCGGGCTATTCGCCGCCTATCGCTGTGATCAGCTGGCGCTGACCGTTTTCGGTAGTTGTCGGGGTTTAGGGTTGCTTTGCGTCATTTCTTAAAATAGATTAACCTGCTTATTTTCATTTTAATCCGCGGTGCATGGCGGTTACAAGGATATACATATAAGGGAAATCCGACCATGATGAGACGATTAAATCGAAAGTGGACGTTGGGTAAGTGATTTCGCTGTGTTTTTTTACTTTTTAAAACTCGGGGTAACATTTTAAAAAGTGAATCACTCATTTAAAACAATAAAGATTATAGCACGAATTAAGGATTGGACCCGAAATGTGACCAAAAGTTAAAAACAGCCGGTGGCGGCCATTTTTTGTCCACTCGATTTACCGGAAGAGGTTAATCTCTAACGTAAACAGTGGTTATTACTATTATTATTATTAGAAGCGTTTTTCAAACAGTTAAATAAATATTTGCTGTATTATAATAAAGTAGTTTGATTGTCTTAATTATGTACGGTACAATTTTAAAAATGGATTTTAATAATAATGTTACTTAAGTCCTTATACTTTGCTTCAATAATTATAAAACATAAATGAAAATGATAATTATTATTATAATTATACTAAATTTTAGTATTGAAAGATAAGGTGACACGAAAAACTCTAGTTCTATGTTATAACAAATTTAAATGTACATAAAATAAAGAAAATTGTGGATCCTGTTTAAAAATATTGATTTTTTAAATGTGTTTCTAATAACTAATATCTTTTTTATTTGTTCATTATTTTTTTCAATAGGATTCCAATTCCACACATGAGGAAATGCACTGCCAACCTGGAGAAGATCAAAACACAACCCAATTTTTTTATAATGGAGGATGTTTTTAATTTACCAATTAATGAGGATTAAGAGTAGGCAGAGCTCCGAAGCCATGAAACATATCCTGAATGTTTAAAAATGGACATCAATTTCGACAACTTACGTAACATTTTTGAATTTTGGATAGGATTATTTTAATTGCATTTTTTTTTAATATTTGAATATTATATTATATTTAAATTGTCACTATCTATTTGTACTAAATTTATTGCAGTAGCTTTATTAGTTTAAAAGTTATGTATTTAAATGTAAATATTTCTCGGCCGCTGTAGCTTTTATTGAAATAATTTTTCTAATATTACATACATTTTTCTGATCTGCATTTTATTTATTTTAAATTTGCTTTACTATTAGATGTACATTATCTGATTGTAATGAAAATTTTATAGAAATAGCTTTATTGGTTTAGTAATTATGACAATTTTTGTAAAATTAAATTTTTCGTCAATTGTCGTTATCCACGCCATATGCTCATAAAGTCATATTTTTTACAAATATAATAAGTCAATTCAAAATTCATGTGTTCTATTCTGTTAAACATTGTATTGCAAATATCTCCTCCAAATTTGATAGCTCTAACTTTAATGGCCAAAAAGATACAAGCAAAATAGTACAAAAAGAGTAATAATGCGATCACAGTTTTAAAAATTAAATACAAAGCCGAATAGTGGGGAAAAATAAATCACTAAAAAATTCATAACTTTTCTCCTATAAGTGATTGAAAGATTATCTTGGTGTCATTAGACAGCTTAAAGCCAGCTCTTTCCAATGATATGCTCATTGTGTGTATCAGATGAATTAAAAAATTTGAGTTGGAGTACCTAACCAAAGAAACTCGCATTTTAAAAATGCGTAGCTAAAAAGTACTAAAGCTAGAAAGTTGATTCTGGTTTCATTTTTTTTTTCTATAAAACCAAAATATTTTAATACATTTTTTAAAAAAATTTTTAAACTGAATTACCTATGATCTATGGCTATGCCTATGCCGATTAATTGATTCATGTTCAGATTCAGATAATATTAAATTATTAAGAAATTTATTTTTTAAAGTCTACTACGCTTGTGGTTTATTTAAGGTTAATACAATGAGTCTTAGCTTATGTTTACTATAATTCTAATAATTTCGTTAAGCTTATAATTATTAGTAAGTTAAGTATTTATTAATTAAGTATAGTATAGTCCGTAACAGAATGCGGAGGCAGTCTGATAATAATGTCAGTGTCAGCAACCTGATTCGGCACTTTAAAACTAGTCGACGCACCGATCTGCGCATGTCCAAAAATGTCGATAAAACTTGTTCTACAATATGGCGTACAGCTACACGGTATCTTTGGAAAATTGCACACTACGTCACCTTTGTTTATTAAATAATTGCTTTCCTCATCAGTGACGTGGAGCGCATATTTTTTCAAAACATTTGACACCATTTTGTCCGCAGGTTGGACTTTGTACTGGCAACTTATTTACTATTATATACAGGTATGTACTTAAATAGCTTATTTCTTTTTAATGTAAAATCGCAACGCTTTGAATTTAACTGCGCTACTGCTTCATATATTCACGAAATGGAATAACTTTATTTCGTTAATAATAGTGATCGCTGAAGAAAGTTAGAGACCCCGCAGTTTTAGAAAATCGAGTTTTTCACCAGTTATCCCTCCTCAAATAAAAAAAAATTGGGTTGTCGGAAATAGCTCTCGTCATTAATATTTTAATATGATGATATGAAAAAGATGACTATCAATGTTTATCTTCAAAAATTCGTGGAAACAGTTTTACTAAATTTTAAGAAATTATTACAAACCAGTAAATCAAATATTGTTTTATTAATTTATTAATTTTAGTTTGTGTAGTCTGTTGAATTTCGGACCAGTTTTGTCCCTTGATATACATAAACTATTATACAATTATATGTAGATATCGATTTTAATTTTAGAAATTTTATGAGAGAAGGCCTAAACATTTTATCCGATCTTCTTTATTGAATCAATAATAGTTGAATAATCTTAATAATAAATGCTATTCTCTAATTAGTGACATTACTCCTATAAGAGAATATATTTACTCATACAGTTACAGGCCTAATTTAAGTTAGTATTTTAAAAACATTAATAAGGCATTTAATTATAAATTAAAGACATCAAATAAACAAACATCATTAAGTTAACTAAGTCTTAGTTAACTTAGTAATTATTCTTAAGGCTCAAAGACAGTTTACATAGGCAAATATATAATATTTCTAATAAAATACAACTAAAAGAAATTAGTTTTACCAAACAAAAAAAATTGAATAATATTAAAAAGCAATAAGAAATTATGTAGATTCAGGATATGATTAGCTGTTATTTCTTGGTTTCATTCAGACATCGGAGAAAATTTTAATTTTCTATTAAAGAAGTCCTTCCATTGACGAGTAAGCACGTTTGGACAAAGACAAAGTATATGAAAGAGAGATCATGGATTTATCAACAAGACCAAGCTGTTTGAAGAGCAGTCTAAATATAAAAATGACAGGCATAACACCCCCCTTAACCTTAATGTAATCACATACCCCTGTACAGGTATGCCCATATTAGTCTTATTGGTGATGTAAATAGTTTCTTTTTATAATCTTATGCATTCAAATTCATTGTAACAAAAAAGACTTCTACTTACCTTTCATAAATATAAGAATTGGTTTAAAATGTAAGCATATAATTCATTAAAATACAACAAACATGTTATTTTTGTGTTTTTTCCTTTACAAATGTTAATTTTTCATACTTTTCTGCTTATGTTTTTCTTAACATACTCTCAAATATATATTTAAAAAAATAAAAGTCTTCATGTTATATAAAGTTTTGTTGTATATTGCATTGAGAATGTCTCCTGAAAATTTGGTAGCATTATCTTTTAAAATTAAAAAGTTTGGGGCAAAATAAGGCAGAAATTTGGAAAGTGGGTCACAACTTTTTTCGGTTAAAATTTAACTGAAATACAAAGATAAAGAAGGGGGTTGTAAAAAATCACCAACAAAATGATAACTCCGCTTCTATAAAAGATAGAAAGATGAAATTGGCGTTGTTATAAAGGTTATAGCTAGACCATTAAAATGATGTATAATTCATGGCAATCAGACAATATTTAGATTTTGTGTCAAAGTACCTAACCAGATGAGCCAGATGGATGAGATTTTTAATCAATACTTGAATATTATCAGCATCATAAATCAATGTATCTTAAATAAGGCATTTTGACTAAAACACAAAAATAAAATACTTACTAATAGTGTGACAATAAATTAATTATAATGTAGACGTCCGTGCCGTATGTCGAGGAATCTCTATGTTCCTCAGCCGTTTGTCAACAATTACAAACTGATGAGGTGTCCTACCGGGTTAAAATCAATGAAACGGAGCACTAATCCCAACTAAAAGAATAATTTCAAATGTGAAGGCAGTGAAGGGATCCACTACTTTTTTTTTTACATAAGATAGAAAGTAGTATTGAAGGCATTTTTCATTTCTGTTAACTTTTTTCTTTCAAATTATAGACAATGTTTTTAATCAACTCATTTATTTAATCCTTTATTAATAAAGTAAAGAAGTAGTTAATTATATATTAAAATTAGAATATGTTACAAGTTTTAAATTTTTTTAAATATTAAAAAGTTCTTAAAAATTAGCTGTTCAATCTTACCCGATGATTCTAATGCAGCTTTTAATTGGGAGGAAATATTACATGAAAAATTTTAAGTTTATTTTTATCTAATATTAATACTAGTAATGAAATTAAATTCAGTTTGTCAACGATGCACATTTAAAGAGATTAAGTATTGTTGTTGTTTTTTTAAAATGATTTGTAGGTATGTATTTTATGACTTGCTATAGCGTAATAAAACTGTATATTACAGCCGTTTAAGCATACCGGTAAAAGTGTTCATCATAAGCAAGGCGCTTCCATTAATTTTGAATAAACATAATAAAAAGGACGCTCAGCAAAGCAACATCAAACGTGCCGGCTCCATTTTTATTATTATTTGATGCTTCTCTTATATGTCATTGTGTATTTGATCTATCAGTTTTTATAGTACCAAGTAATCCTTGAGTTTCAGTACAAAAAGGATACTTGGGCATACAAAATTTTAAATACTTGAGTAAATAAGAATGTTTCTGCTGTTATTTTTACCAAATAAATATGCTGGATTAATAAGTTATATAGAAGCAGGAACGTTATTTCAGTTTTTTTGTTTTTTTTAATCAAAACTTGGCCGTCTTGTTGAGTTTTTTTATTATTACTGGAGGCTTCACAGTAAATACCGATTTAAATCAAACCTGCCAATGGGGGGGGGGGGGGGGGGGGGGGGGGGGGGGGCGCCGCGCATTACACCCCCACCCCCAACGGCGATACCCAAGCGATGTCTCTGGGTTGTCACCATCAAAACGAAAAAGGGGTGTCACTCGATTACAGTAACAGTTTGTGAAAATTTCATATGGTTTTCTTCTAATGAATTTTTTTTTTAAAATATGTTTTCTCTCTCTCTCTCTCTCTCTCTGTGTATCTCTATTTCTTTCTTTCTCCTTGTATATCTCTCTTTCTTTCTCTCTCTCTGTATCTCTCTTTATTTATTTATTTCTGTCTCTCTCTCTCTCTCTCTCTCCGTGTCTCTCTCTCTTTTTCTGTAATCTTTCTCTTTCTGTCTGCCTCTCTCTCTCTCTCTCTCTCTCTCTCTCTCTCTCTCCCTCTCTCTCTCTCTTTTTCTTTTATCTTTCTCTTTCTCTCTCCCTCTCTCTCTCTCTCTCTCTCTCTCTCTCTCTTTTTTTTTTCTCTCTCTCTCTCTCTCTCTCTCTCTCTCTCTCTCTCTCTCTCTCTCTCTCTCTCTCTCTCTCTCTCTCCGTGTCTCTCTCTCTTTTTCTGTAATCTTTCTCTTTCTGTCTGCCTCTCTCTCTCTCTCTCTCTCTCTCTTTCATTCAGGTCTGCACCCATCCTTCTCGTCTCAATAATAAACGGCTAAGGAGCTAAAATATTTTATTTTATTCTAATCCATCATTTTAACCAAAAACATCCACGTATTCATTGAATGAATAATGTCAATAACATAGATAACATTGATATGTAACAACATAATGTCAAAACATAGATAACATAGACAACATAATGTCAATAAAAAAATAACATAGACAACAAAGATGTGTAACAACATACTGTCACTAACATCGACAGCATAGATAACAAGATTTTGCCCTGCATTTATCAGCAAGACATTAAACACTACAATATGTAACACATCCACTGTGGTCATCCGTTGATGTAACACATCCACTGTGGTCATCCGTTGATGTAACACATCCACTGTGGTCATCCGTTTGAGCTTGGCTACCCGTATTTTTCTACAATGGCGAGTTTTATTTTGTTATATTTGTATTTTCAAAACTTTTTTCAGGGAGATGGGGGCTTGGGGGTCAAGAAGAGTTCATTTCAGGGAGATGCGGGGCTTGGGGGTCAAGAAGAGTTCATTTCGGGGAGTTGGGGGGCTGGGGGGTCAAGAAGAGTCGATTTGAGGGAGATGGGGGATTCAGGGAGATGGGGGCTTGGGGGTCAAGAAGAGTTCATTTCAGGGAGATGGGGGCTTGGGGGTCAAGAAGAGTTCATTTCAGGGAGATGGGGGGCTTGGGGGTAAAGAAGAGTTCATTTCAGAGAGATGTGGGCTTGGGGGTCAAGAAGAGTTCATTTCAGGGAGATGTGGGCTTGGGGGGTCAAGAAAAGTTCATTTCAGGGAGATGTGGGCTTGGGGGGTCAAGAAGAGTTCATTAATACTATTTTTAACCAAATAAAACCTGACATTGAATTTTTTTAAATTTTATTTAAACTAATTTGAGTAATATCAACGCCAACAAAAAATGAAAACAACAAAGGGCTGCTACTCGTCATATCTCAGTGGATTGGCGGGGGCTTGGCTCTCTGGTTGCTGTTCTTTGCAGTGAAGAAGTACGGTTTCTCCTGTGAACAAAAATGAATAATAATAATAATGGCAGCCTGTCAGTTGTTGTTTTTCCCTCGAAACATTCAGTCCACACGCTGCAGGTTTTCTTATAGATTTAAATTAGCCTCAACACACTCCATCAACGTATACATCCACATTTCATTGTACACATTTTCACTAACTCCACTTAGTCACCCTTCTCTAACTCTTCTAGCACACACCCACTCCCACCCCACCCCCCACCCAGGTGCACCGTTTTTCGTTTCTGTATCAAGACTTAGTTGTACACGATCCGTTAAGATTTCAAATGTCTTAGATCACAAATCAAATAACTTAAGTCCACTGTATCCAGGACCACTGTATCCAGGACCACTGTATCCAGGACCACTGTACACCCTTCTCTACCTCTTCTAGCACACACCCACTCCCCCCCCACCCCCCACCCAGTTGCACCGTTTTTCGTTTCTGTATCTAGACTTAGTTGTACACGATCCGTTAAGATTTCAAATGTCTTAGATCACAAATCAAATAACTTAAGTCCACTGTATCCAGGACCACTGTATCCAGGACCACTGTATCCAGGACCACTGTATCCAGGACCACTGCATCCAGGACCACTGTATCCAGAACCACTGTATCCAGGACCACTGTATCCAGGACCACTGTATCCAGGACCACTGTATCCAGGACCACTGTATCCAGGACCACTGTATCCAGGACCACTGCATCCAGGACCAGGTAGACCCCTGTTGGGGCCATGAAAACCATTTCCCAAAAGGCCCCGCGTCTACACGATTGACTGTGAACCCAGCAGATGCGGCTGTGCGGAAACCTCTTAAGTCTGGGGACCCTGGGCATTGGCCCACCACGTTATGTGTGTAATGTGGGCCTGAAGGCGTTCACTTACCTCGGAGGGACATTCGATAGGTTCACCAGGCATCCAGTTGAGACGTTTCGACCCGACTGGTTCGACCTGGGGGAGTGAGCAATGGAATAGACATGCAGTGTGGACATAAGAGAAATGTGGCTGTTCAGCACTACTGTAGTACTACATTACAGCGGTTCTACGTCACAGCTGTGCTGCAAAACAGCTGTTTTTAATTGTTTGTTTTTCTTCCACTCCAATGCCCCCCCCCCCCCCACAAAAAAAACCAGTTGTGCTACATTACAACTGTTCTACCTTAAACATGTTTTATATTACACCTGTTCTACATTACATCTGTTCTATATTTCAACTTCCTTACGTTGCAACTACTCTACATTACAGCTGTCTCGCGTAGTTGTTTGAGAGTGCATATACAAGCTGCATAAATATAATGATCATCTCAGCCGGTCTCTCTAATTTACTTAGTACCGGTATATTGATTCTGTTGTTTGATCTGCTCGCGTGGTAACAGCTCAATGAACAAACAACGTGATGTTACTACTCTCTATGCTTGTGTCAACATAGTGATAACATATAGTTTTGTTTCAGCTATTTCAGTGGTAACTACACAATGAACACATCTACACAATGAACACATCTACACAATGAACACATCTACACAATGAACACATCTACACAATGAACACATATATACAATGAACACATTTATTTTAATGAACACATCTACACACTGAACACATCTGCACAATGAACACATCTACGTACTGAACACATCTGCACAATGAACACATCTGCACAATGAACACATCTGCACAATGAACACATCTGTACAATGAACACATCTACACAATGAACACATCTACACAATGAACACATCTACACAATGAACATATCTACACACTGAACATATCTAAACCCTGAACACATCTACGTACTGAACACATCTGCACAATGAACACATCTGCACAATGAACACATCTACACAATGAACACATCTGCACAATGAACATATCTACACACGAAGCACGTTTCCACCCACCATGTTATTCCAAAGGGCTTCAGCTGCCGCCTGTTGACCCTTCTTGCTGTGATGGAAGCAGTCGCTGGCAAAGAAGGACATATCCGGTTGACCATTGGTCTGTGTCGTCACGCAAGAGTGAACATGTGTCAGAGGTAAGAAAACAAAATGCAATTCACTGTATTACACTAACTACATGATTTCATGACATAGATATCCCATACATGTTATCTACAAAGACCATCACAGATTTCTTCGCATCTTATTGATGTTGTCTGCGAAAATAAAGGCCGAGAGTGACCTTGACCTAACCGTTCTGGAAGTAAATTATGTATCCCTGCAGAAAGGGTGACCTTGACCTTACCATTCTGGGAGTGAATGTCTCCCTGCAGAAAGGGTGACCTTGACCTTACCGTTCTGGGAGGGAATGTCTCCCTGCAGAACGGCTTAGGGTGACCTTGACCTTAATGTTCTGGGAGTAAACGTCTCCCAGTAGAAATGATGAGGGTGACCTTGACCTTAAAGTTCTGGGAGTGAACGTCTCTCGTTAGAAAGGGCTGTGAGTGACCTTGACCTTACCGTTCTGGGAGTGAACGTCTCCCTGTAGAAAGGCTGGAGGACGACGGTAAAGTCTTCGTTGGTGTCGTAGCGTCCGGTCGCCACAAGGTCACGTGCGGCTTTTTGGTAACCCTCTCGCAGGCGTATCAGCTCGTCCAGGTCTGCTTGGCTCTTAGGGTTCGCGGCACAGTTGCAGACGAAACTGGAATGGAATGTGTGGTGTGTAGCAGTTGATGGAACGTGCGGTGTGTAGCAGTTGATGGAATGTGTGGTGTGTAGCAGTTGATGGAATGTGTGGTGTGTAGCAGTTGATGGAATGTGCGGTGTGTAGCAGTTGATGGAATGTGTGGTGTGTAGCAGTTGATGGAACGTGCGGTGTGTAGCAGTTGATGGAATGTGTGGTGTGTAGCAGTTGATGGAATGTGCGGTGTGTAGCAGTTGATGGAATGTGTGGTGTGTAGCAGTTGATGGAATGTGCGGTGTGTAGCAGTTGATGGAATGTGCGGTGTGTAGCAGTTGATTAAATGTGCGGGGTGTAGCAGTTGATGGAACGTGCGGTGTGTAGCAGTTGATGGAATGTGTGGTGTGTAGCAGTTGATGGGATGTGCGGGGTGTAGCAGTTGATGGAATGTGCGGGGTGTAGCAGTTGATTGAATGTGCGGTGTGTAACAGTTGATTAAATTAATTCCACAACACCCCATATAAATATTTGTCAAAATAAATCATTTAACAGCAAAAAGTCTTTTAAAAAAACTCCTCAAAGTGTGGACACGCTTCAGCAATCTTGAGAAACAAACTCGTTTCGCTTGGGTCCGTGCCATCCAAAAGCTGCGCCCGAAGAAGAGCTTGAATTTAGGCGCCCTCTTCCCGAAAAGGGGCTTCTTGCACCACACATGGTGCATGCAACATGGCGGCCATAGCGCACTCTAAGGATGGTACCTGGGGGTGGATGCGCCCTTCACCTTCTCACCCTTCGCACGGTCCTGTTTCAATAACCATATTCAGCAGCTACACCAAATATCCGTCTTGAACAGTGGTTCTCAACGGTTCAAAAGTAAGGGTCAATATGCCCTGAAATATGAATTAAAATTTTAACAAATCAGGGATTCTTACAAATGCACAGCTGCACAGAGCAAGTTGTCGGCCAGGTCCTTGACCATCTCCAAATTGAGAACCTCCACCAAGTTGACAAAAGCGCGCGGGACGCTGGCGTGCAGGTAGTCCAGTGTGTCTTGGAGGTGAGCGGCGTACTTCTCGGCACTGTACTCATCCTGTCAGAGAGAGGTTACGGAGGTGAGGGGAGTGTGACCGCTGTGTCAGGTCATATACCCAGTCTGTCTCAGGTCATATACCCAGTCTGTCTCAGGTCATTACCCAGTCTGTCTCAGGTCATATACCCAGCCTGTCTCAGGTCATATACCCAGTCTGTCTCAGGTCATATACCCAGTCTGTCTCAGGTCATACCCAGTCTATCTCAGGTCATACCTAGTCTGTCTCAGGTCATACCCAGTCTGTCTCAGGTCATACCCAGTCTGTCTCAGAACAACAGCGTCGATTTCGATGCTGACATGGAGGCTATTCACAGGGCACTGGTTAGTGGGCACAGTACGCTGTAGAGGTGGATGCTATTCACAGAGCACTGGCTAGTTAGCACAGTACACTGTAGAGATGGGAGCTATCCACAGGGCACTGGCTAGTGGGCACAGTACGCTGTAGAGGTAGGGGCTATTCACAGGGCACTGGCTAGTGGGCACAGTACGTTGTAGGGGTGGATGCTATTCACATGGCACTGGCTAGTGGGCACAGTTCGATGTAGAGGTAGGGGCTATTCACAGGGGACTGGCTAGTGGCACAGTTTGCTGTAGAGTTGGGAGCTGGTGTGACTTGGCATTGTCATGTTGTCCTATTTAACTTCTGCTCTCTAAGGCTGCACGTGTCACCCTCTTGGTTGACTCCATCTTGGATGACATGGGCAAGATCGATAAAATTGGAGGCAAGGGAACTGCGCCATGGGTTCCAAGTTCCAAGCCACGTAAACGAGAAGGGCAATGAAACAAGCAGACACACTGGTGAAATCCAGGGCTGAAAATTCGTACTTGTATCGGTCTTCGCATTCCATCATGAACCGGTCTGAGTGTACATGCGTGCCAATCTGCTGCCAAGCCTTGGCCTTAGCAAACAACGACCAGTTAAGTGCCTTGAAATGTAAGACTATTCCTACTGATCTCAGTCAGTGTTTTACCAGTCACAAAAAAAAAAGAATATTGCTCCGGACCATATTGTCACACCAATCACAAAGAGACTATTTCTACTGACCTTATTGTCCCACCAATCACATAAAGACTATTCCTACTGACCTTATTGTCCCACCAATCAAAAAAGTCTATTTCTACTGACCTCATTGTCCCACCAGTCACAAAAGGTCTATTACTACTGACCTTCTTGTCCCACCAATCACAAAAAGTCTATTCCTACTGACCTTATTGTCCCACCAATCACAAAAAGTCTATTCCTACTGACCTTATTATCACACCAATCAAAAAAGTCTATTCTACTGACCTTATGGTCACACCGATCACAAAAAGTCTATTCCTACTGACCTTATTGTCACACCAATCGCAAAGGTCGTTTCCGCCGATGAATAGTGTGATGACCTTCCAGTCATTGTTGAAATCAACATTGCTGCTCTCCTTCAATAACGTCACCAGTCGCTGGGCCTGCTCTAGCATCTCACTGTGGAGTGTGGTTATGGGAAGTTGAGTTTTTTGTGTTTTTTTTTTGTTTGTTTGTTTGTTTGTTGTTGTTTGTTTGTTTTTTTTTGGGGGGGGGGGGGAGAGAGAAGCAGATGCAAGAATTATTACTTGTTTAATCATAAGTTTGACAGCAGTACTGTCTATATACAGAAGTGATAGACTAATCGACTCTCCTAGTTTTTTACATCAATATTGGCTTTCCATAAAATAAGGCGTTTCTACCCCCCCCCCATCCCGAAAACAATTTTTTTACTCCCATTTGTTAGGCCCCTATAGTATTTTATTGACAGATATCTTACCCTGATTTTTTAGGCCCCTATGGTATTTTACTGACAGATATCTTACCCTGATTTTTTAGGGCCCTATGGTATTTTATTGACAGATATCTTACCCTGATTTTTTAGGCCCCTATGGTATTTTATTGACAGATATCTTACCCTGATTTTTAGGCCCCTATGGTATTTTATTGACAGATATCTTACCCTGATTTTTTAGGGCCCTATGGTATTTTATTGACAGATATCTTACCCTGATTTGTTAGGGCCCTATGGTATTTTATTGACAGATATCTTACCCTGATTTTTTAGGCCCCTATGGTATTTTATTGACAGATATCTTACCCTGATTTGTTAGGGCCCTATGGTATTTTATTGACAGATATCTTACCCTGATTTGTTGGGGCCCTATTGTATTTTATTGACAGATATCTGACCCTGATTTGTTAGGACCCTATAGTATTTTATTGACAGATATCTTACCCTGATTTGGCTCAGCTATCTTACCCTGATTTGGCTCAGCTATCTTACCCTGATTTGGCTCAGCTATCTTACCCTGATTTGGCTCAGCTATCTTACCCTGATTTGGCTCAGCTATCTTACCCTGATTTGGCTCCGCTATCTTACCCTGATTTGGCTCAGCTATCTTACCCTGATTTGGTTCAGCTATCTTACCCTGATTTTGCTCAGCTATCTTACCCTGATTTGGCTCAGCTATCTTACCCTGATTTGGCTCAGCTATCTTACCCTGATTTGGCTCAGCTATCTTACCCTGATTTGGTTCAGCTATCTTACCCTGATTTGGCTCAGCTATCTTACCCTGATTTGGCTCAGCTATCTTACCCTGATTTGGCTCAGCTATCTTACCCTGATTTGGCTCCACTCACGGCCACATTAAAGCCAGGGTCATCTGTTCCTGTTCCTTGAGAATAGCCAAAAAGACCGTTGCTGTACTGTCGTAGAATGTCTGGAGGTTAAAAGTTTGGACTGTCATGTTTGAGACCAAATAACGCAAAGAACGTATCGATGGGAAGCCTTCTTCGGCGAACAAAACATTAGTTGAACGGTTAAGATGCCCTCATACCTTCTACTTATTATATCCCTTATATGTGAAAAGTTGACTATCTTACAGGAGAAAATAATAGACTTATGACACAATAATCTCCCTTACACACTTACAAACACATACATACACACATACAGATGAAGACAATATCGTTTCTTGATTCTTGATGCAGATGGCCAGCCATGTGTCAGCTATACCATTCATATGCAAGCTATACCAGCCATGTGTAAGCTATACCAGCCATGTACCAGCCACGTGTAAGCTATACCAGCCACGTGTAAGCTATACCAGCAACGTGTAAGCTATACCAGCCATGTTTAAGCTATTCCAACAGTTAGTCTACGCATTTAAAAAAAAAAAATTGAACTTACTAGGTAGAGTCCTGAGGTCCTGGTAGGACTTGTCCCCTCCAATGCTGAAAAGCAAAGGGTAAATTACAAGGACTTGAGAACTCAAAGAGTAAACTGCATTGACTAGAGAAATTATTAGAGCGTATGATAAAATGCCCCAATAATATAATATGTAAGGCAAATATCTTAAAGAGGCATGGTTGAGCAAAAGGGCGGCAAAGGGTGCCACCCTAAGGGGGCGCCAAAATCGTAAATTATTCGTGCAGATATATATATATACATATATATATATATATGTCATTGTTTATATCTGTTGATTACAAGGCATTGTTTAAAAATTACAAATGGAAATAGTTCTCAATTATTGATTTGATTGTCCAAGTATTGTAAGTAATCTACAAAACTGTCTATTTATAGCCAAGAGCTTTTGATGCCACGTGTAACATTCTAAGAGATGGCCAACTCTGAATTCAAACCCGGAGATGGAGTGCCGTAGGCGGTATGAAATGGATACAATGAAAATGTAAGCAAATCCTGTGACGTAGAGCGCATATAAGAGCACAGTGAAACACACACATAAACACACACTGCTGGTCATCCACTGCATCCTGGTCGATTTCCAGTCGTCTCGACTCAGTCTTGCCATCGGATGAAATAGGCGAGGACTAGAGTGTGAGGCCGAAAGATTGTGCAGCTCTTCACCGCTTTAAACAAACTACAGCTCAGGACAAAGTTTTAACTCAAATGTAGCCTTTGTCATCTGCGCACGCGGAGGACGACAATACTAAATAATCCTAGAAGTATTGACCTGATGACCTACCTCCAAGACAAGCCACGATAGTCAATGAGCAGACCAATGATGCCACCCTCAGCGCCCCTGCCAGCCTGGGAAAAAGTAAAAAAAAACCAATGACATCATTATCGAATATTAGTGGGATCTGCCTATTAGTGGGGTATGTCTATTAGTGGGGTCTGTCCATTATTGAGGTCTGTCTATAAGAGGGGTCTGTCTATGTGTTGTTTCTGCCTAATTAGTGGGGTATGTATATTTGTTGTTTCTGCCTATTAGTGGGTTATGTCTATTTGTGGGGTCGGTCTATTAGTGGTGTCTGCCTATTAGTGGGTTTTGTCCATTTGTGGTGTCTGTCTATTAGTGGGATCTGCATATTAGTTGGGGCAATTAGCAGTTTTCAGAGTCCAGTTATATTAGTTATTATTATTAAGGATCTATTCCAACCTACTCCACACAGCAAGGTCAGGCTGACATCATATTTGATAACTTCGAAAACGTCGGTTGAAAATTTGATATTTTACAAGACCGTAACTGTCGGTTGAAAGAGTCTCAGTTTGTAGAACAGACAAAGCAACTTTTTTATTTGTTGTAGACTACAGTTTAGCAATGGAGTTCGACGAATAATTACCCCAAATGGATTAAAAATAAATATCATGTGGCTAAAAGGACACTGATTAGACATATTATATTAGATATAGAACAGTGGTTAACACTGGTGGGGTTAAAGTCTTAGTAATAATTATAACAGGAAGTCTTTCACGATCTGGTCAACTTTGAACTGGTAGAAGGGATACTACTTACGGTTAAGGAATCACCAAGGGCCGCAACCACTTTCACGTCTGCCGGTCTCAGGGTGTGAACTGGAGGTGGCGGGAACAGAAGCGAATGGGAGAGAGGAGAGACTTACACATTTAATAGAGACAGATGAGACACAATAAACATGTACACTAAATGTGTATTATTTTTTTAAAATTATTATCTATGCAGCTTCAACTTGTTATTTAAGCATGTATGTATAGATTATGTGTATGATCTGCAAGCGTCTAGAAACATAAATTTGATATCTCCACAAATATTTATGACGATCAATTAATTTTCAAGACGTGTAAACAATGTTACTAAATTAAATTCCTGACCTTTAATTACATTTGAGAAAAAGCTTAAATAATAATTTATTTTTGCGAACACAAGAATGGATATATTTTTGCTCTTAAATATATCGATTTTTCCACGTGTTCGACTTATGGTAGGAATACACTGAGTTTTTTTTTTTTTTAAAAGGGTAGGCATACACTGAGTTCCAACTAGAGTAGGAATACATTGAGCTCAGTTGACAGTACTTAACTCACGAACTATTTCACGAATATGTATGTCAGTAACTCAAGACCGTGTACACAAACCCAGAGGCGTAGCGAGGGGGTGGCAGGGGGGGGGGCAGATCTCCCCGGGCGCCAGCTAGTTAGGGGCACCAAATTGTGCTTTGATATTATTTTATTGATGAAAATAATGGGTTTGAGAGTTGAAAAAAATAAAAAGGGCGCGCTTTAAAATGGATCTAGTCCCCGGGCGCGAATCTTGTCCCCAGGCGCCAAACACCCTCGCTACGCCTCTGCACAAACCTGAGGTAGGTGCTGTTGGTGATGGGTTGAGTCCAGGGCAGGGGAAACTGGCATCGACATTCTGAAGGGAAAAAAAGGGACACATTTGTATTGTCATCAGGGATTCTAAATCAAATCTCATAACTCACTGCAGTAGAGGCGGATCCTGCACCATCCATAAAGTGTGAGAATACGCGTAAGGGACTGGTCTCTAAGAATCTAAATTGTATACATTAACCTTGACCTACTTTGTAAAGGTTGGGCTTGGCACCGAAAACCTTGTCGAACTGCGTGGCGTAGGTTTTGTTAGATTTGTACAAGTGGAGGATCTTAGCTGTGAGGACCGCTTCCCGACTCACCAAATCTGCAGAAACGAAACACGTCGCAAGCTAGAAGCGTTCATCGCTATCAAATCATATGGTTTAAAAATTACAATGTTTGCCTAATAACTCTGGTATGATGCAATGTTTGCCTTATAACTCTGGTATGATACAATGTTTGCCTAATAACTCTGGTATGATGCGATGTTTGCCTAATAACCCTTACCATAAATTCTTTACCATAAACCCATAAACTCATCTCAGACTTTACAAAAAAAATGTTGCACAATTTTCAATATTCTCAAATATAATTCAGTTGCACGTGGTCTTATCATCTTATTTTTTTAAAAAATATTTTAAAATTCATAAATTATCATTTTTTTAGAGCAAATAGAACGTAAACAACCTTTTCCCAATCAATGGAGGGTGGGGTTGGTACACCGCCATACATATTATTGGCGAGGTCAATATAGGCCCTATATATTAAAAAAGTGGGGAGACAAGTGTTGGCTGAAGTACACCGGCCATACCATAACAATGGGTGAGACTGAATTTAAAATTTGAACCTAAGATAGCTTTTTAAAAAAAATGTGTATAAATCAACTTTACTTCCCTATCACATTGTTTGCACGACTCCCCATCCACTGACCCACATCACCACTTGACTTAAAGTAAAGAACTTAAGTTACAGAAACTTGAACGCCACCTGCATATCGTGAGAACCACTACCTGATACCCTCATTGCTCTGCCGTCGCTCTACGTGGCCAGTCGCTATTGAGACCATAAATAACTAAATAGCCAACTACTGCATTTTAATTACGGAGGACTGGAGATTACAAAATATTTCCCATGCTGCGATATTATGGTATGTACAACAACAAAAGTTGATGAAGCGAACTGTTCAGGCTGCGACATGAGCTTTTTAATGACTTTCCCACCGGGCAAATACTTAAACGACTACTTGAGAAACAATTAAACACACGCTTTGTAGTAGATCTATAGAAATATTGAATCTGAGTCTGAGATCAAACCGAATGGTTGATAATCATCGTGGTAGGGTGATGTCATTGGTTTTTTTTATTTGTTTTTATTTTGAAAATATGTTTAGTGTGGATTGTGGTTGGGGGGGGGGGGGTTGGATGTATTTTAATATATACGAATCTTCTTATTATCGAATATCGAATATCGAATGGTTAATTAGTTAGTTATCTAGTTAGTTAGCTAGCTGGGTTAGTTAGTCAGTTAGTTATATTTAGTTAGTTAGTTAGTTAGTTAGTTAGTCAGTTAGTTATAGTTAGTTAGTTAGTTAGTCAGTTAGTTATAGTTAGTTAGTTAGTTAGTTAGTTAGTTAGTTAGTTAGTTAGTTAGTTAGTTAGTTAGTTAGTTATAGTTAGTTAGTTAGTCAGTCAGTTAGTTATAGTTAGTTAGTTAGTTAGTTAGTTAGTTAGTTAGTTAGTCAGTTAGTTATAGTTAGTTAGTTAGTCAGTTAGTTATAGTTAGTTAGTTAGTCAGTTAGTTATAGTTAGTTAGTTAGTTAGTTAGTTAGACTTTAAATGTAAATAACCGTTTTTATTTCCTTCTTGCGTTAATTCTTCTTTGAAATTAATGTAAATCTTTGAATCTTGTATGGCAGGACCGCACACCACACGGCCCGCCAGCACCCACCACACGGCCCACCAGCAACCACCACACGGCCCGCCAGCACCCACCTTGCGGCCCGCGAAGTAACCAAATACTCTTTATTCTTATTATTTTCTTAATTAGCTTTTTCCCCCGTCCTATATTCTTTTGGCCCGCACAAGTCATGTCCTAATTTCTTTTGGCCCACACAAGTTTTTCATTAAGTGTTACGGCCCGCCTTACATTTTGAGTTGTGAGGGCCTGCTCTAGGGTATAGGGTTTCAATTTAGTCGTAATCATTCAGCTGGAATCTACCTATTTAGGGACATTTTATTTTTTTAAAACTTTTCTTTCATGTGTATATAGTATTCATTATTTTGACTAGAGACATTTTCTTGATAGCTGGAAAGCTGTTCAGTACTTACCAGTCTTCCCTTGGACGCTGGCCAGCAGAGCAAGAAAAGCCAAGGACACACCCGCTGCTAGTTGTCTCCCCATGACTGACTGGTGAGCCTACAGTTCACCCTTGCATTTAACGGGACAGTGGACCGAAGATTTCGGGAAGATTATGTCCTGCTATTTACATCACTGACATAGTTTTGAAGCTTATCTTTTAGGTGGAGATAACGACGGTACGTCGCAACAGATTGCTATCTATCATCTCAGTATGGTGGGTTCCATCAGAGGCAGTGCTATCATCTATCATCTCAGTATGGTGGGTTCCATCAGAGGCAGTGCTATCATCTATCATCTCAGTATGGTGGGTTCCATCAGAGGCAGTGCTATCATCTAGCATCTCAGTATGGTGGGTTCCATGAACTTCCATCAGAGGCAGTGCTATCATCTATCATCTCAGTACGGTGGGTTCCATCAGAGGCAGTGCTATCTATCATCTCAGATTGGTGGGAGTTCCATCAGAGTTGGATCCAGCTTACACAAAAAAGTAGCCATAGCAGTAATTCATATGATTATTTTTGTCCTATGAAAATGTTACCATTAAGCTTTGCTCAGACTATGTCTCAAAACAATAGAGGGATACCCAGACCAGGGACGTCATTTGGGTAGGGCAGTGTGGGGGCATTATTTACATTGTTTTGTACTGTGGCACCTCCAGTACGGTAATAAACTACTTAACAAGCCGACCAAGTTTTGCCCCCCCCCCGACTCAACTGAAATGACGCCCCTGATCCAGACGCCCATTAGCCCTGCCCCCGCCCCCCTCCCCTTGAGTGCAGATTTTTTATTCCGTTTCAATCAGTTTCTTGTTTATTAATGCAAACAACATTTCGATTATGGGCACCGTGATTACACGGAAGAAACTTAGCTGACCAGTATAACCACGTGATGATTACATATATAACATTGGGAATGACTGACATCATGGGGCGATGTGTTACATAAATAGCTATTACATTAGGCCATACTATAGACCTTGAATAGTTTAATAGAACCGCTTATTAGCTATTACATCATCATTCATTTAACACCACCTCCCTAATTCCAATAGTGGTTGGACTTTAACTATTTGATAGATTAAATAAACAAAGCTATTCAACTTTCCCTTAGAGATTGTTTTTGTCGAAACACCCATGTAAACATGGCTGGTGTAAAAGCAATGATTACACCAAGTGTGTGGTTAATTTTTTTGGTACTTTTTAAGATGGTTACTTTCAGGTTAAAAGTGTTCATAAGGATATTGTCTTCATATGCTTGTAATTAGTTTTTGTAGTGTTGCGTTTGTTTTAAATGTGGTAAATTATAGATTTGTTTTTTGTTGACTTTGTACCGCGCTTCGAGCCTTTGGGGATGAAGCGTGTTTTTTAAATGAACTTTATTATTATTAGTATTCAACAACTATAGGCACATATCTTGAGCGAACGCGCATCGACGGAAACCGTGCAAACAAACTTTTGGCTTGTACTTACAAATTCATTTTTATGGATTTTTTCCCCCATGTGTTTTTATTTACTTTGAAATCTTTTCTATCCAAAAATAATATAAAAAAAATACGTGCAATAAAAAAGGAGGTGTCATAGTTAAGTGCTCTGATAGTTTCGCCCACCCAGTTCAATGTGATCTAACACAGCTCTTTCCCCACCTAAGATAGCGTGCAATAGCTATGTTTGATTTAACGCACGGGATCAGGGAAGAGATAGGTTCGACTCACAGCAAAGGAGAGGGGGGAGGGGGGGGGGGGCGCGGCCCTCACCCCAGTGCCATTTTCAGCAAGCGCCAAAACTGTAATGTTAATTCATAATTTGTGTATTAAAAGCACTTCGGGCACATTGCTTCCCACAATCCTTACACAATCCTTATATTGCTTCCCACAATCCTTATATTGCTTCCCACAATCCTTATATTGCTTCCCACAATCCTTATATTGCTTCCCACAATCCTTATATTGCTTCCCACAATCCTTATATTGCTTCCCACAATCCTTATATTGCTTCCCACAATCCTTATATTGCTTCCCACAATCCTTATATTGCTTCCCACAATCCTTATATTGCTTCCCACAATCCTTATATTGCTTCCCTCAATCCTTATATTGCTTCCCTCAATCCTTATATTGCTTCCTTCAATCCTTATATTACTTCCCACAATCCTTAAATTGCTTCCCTCAATCTTGATATTACTTGCCCCAATCCTGATATTGCTTGCCCCAATCCTGATAGCCAGATATTAAACAAACCGATCCAGGGAACGGTTCTATGGAAAGTTAAGGCTTATAACTCAAGTCTAAATATGATCCTAAAATGTTACGAAGAAGAGAAACGTTATCGGTGCTTTGTGTCAACACTTCAATGAATGCAGCGCCCTAAAGGAGATGGCACAAGATCTTGGCATGTGTTTTAGTGCTAGAGTTGAGTGCAGCGCCCCACTTACAGATCATTTGTTAGTGAACAATCAGACAGAAGAGTATGGACCTTATTCAGAAGTTAAAATGTTGTTTTTTTCAAATGACGTCATTCGATCCGAAAGAGATTCTAGAAAAAGCTATTTTATAATAATAATAATAAGGGGTCTTATATAGCGCGGTACCCCAGCCTATTGGCTGGGCTCACCGCGCTGTACATAAAATTTTTTATCAAAAGAGACATAATCATGACATTAAAATAAAATACATTTATGAAATAAAGAACAGCAAAAAAAAAATGTATATTCACCCACCCCACCACATAACTTTTACAAGGCAAACCATGGACGGCAGCCAACAAGATCATTTATCGGTCAGAGGAGGGGAATCACTCAGGGTAGCATAATTTAAAAAGATGTGTTTTGAGTGCAGTTTTGAAGGCCTGGGTGGTTGGTAAATTGCGTATGTGTAATGGCAAAGAATTCCATTGTTTGGGGGCGCAGAAAGAGAAAGATCGTTCACCATATGTTTTAGTGTGTTTCTTGGGAATGGACAGAATACGCGTGTCTGCAGAGGAGCGAAGCTGTCGAAGGGGTGAATGGACAGAAAGAAGTTCGGTTAGATAGGAAGGGCAAGAATCCAAGAAACAGTTGTGACAGAGAACAGACAACTTGTAGTCAATGCATGCATGTATAGGGAGCCAATGAAGGGAGTGGGGTAGTGGTTGGACGTGATCACGTTTTTTTTTGCCTTCAAAACTAGCCTAGAAGCTGAGTTTTGAACTTTCTGCAGTTTTTCTATGCAGTGTTTTGGTGAACCTGACAGAAGAGATTTGCAATAGTCAAGACGAGAGAGAACAAGAGCATAGACTAGAGTTTTTGTAGCGCTAACTGTGAGGTAGTGGCGTATGGAGCTGATCTGACGGATAGTGGTGTATGCTGAACGACAAATGTGAGGGACATGTTGTTAGAAAGAATATAACCAAGATTCCTAGCAGAGAGTGTAAACCGTATGTCGGAGTTACCTACTTGAAATGAGGTAGGAAGATTTTATACCATATGTCAACGTTCAAGATAATATGTTATGTGTACCGAACTAGTCGGAGTATTTTTTTCTCTTTTTTTTTTTTTTTTTGTGTGTGTGTGTGTTTTTTTTTACATTTTTAACAAAAGTAATTTAAACTCTTGCAAACTGTTTTAAACGTTCAAGATAATATGTTATGTGTACCGAACTAGTCGGAGTATTTTTTTCTCTTTTTTTTTTTTTTGTGTGTGTGTGTGTGTTTTTTTTTACATTTTCAACAAAAGTAATCTAAACTCTTGCAAACTGATTTCGTAGGAGAGGACGATAGGTGCAGCAGTTCTTGTCTATAGCGCATTGATGATTGCAAGCTGATGAATAAAGATATGCATCAAATCTTTACTTATTCCCAGTTCTTGAAAAAATATCCCTTTTGATGGAAGAACAGGAGCGTTTATTTGTGAGGGGTTTTTTTTTGTTGTTTTTTTTTGTTTTTTTGGCGGCTGGGTTCTTCCTACTGCATCTTCAAAAAGGTTTCAGAGAGTATCCAGCATTTGAACGCGAAATTCTCATTCCTTCCGACATAGTCATATTGGTCTTCACAGTACAAACGTTGTCTCAAATGGGAACACTTGTGATATATATTATATATAAGAATGAGCTAGAGTCACATAACGACGCTAAAGGTGAGATACTTTTATTATTTTACGGAAATCGAATAAATTTACATGCGCCAAAAAATATTTTAAATCCGCTTTTATTTTTGTAAAAGTTTAAGCATTATTATTACAAATTACAAATACATTCATAGTATCAACTAAGGAACTATTTTAAGCATTTTATGTGTTTGAAAGTGATGAAAAAAAATAAAATAAATAAATAATCATGATCAAAGATTTACACCGTAATCACATTTATCGGGGAAACCCAAGCATCAGTTGTTTTTAGTGCGTTGTTAATATTGCGAATTAAAATTAAAATTAATTTGATCTAAATAATCATGCAAATGACGTCATAGCGCGAAAAGGCTATTTCCCCAAAACTCTTAGGTTTCTTTAAATTTAATAACCGCACGTGACAAAACTGATTAAGTATTTTCCCTTCTTAAAAGTAAAATTTAATAAATACCATTGATTGCTTTTTAAATTGTTAATAAAACACACACACACATTTTTGATTTGTATATTTTAACATTTAAAAAGTTTTGCCTGTTTTGGTTCAAAAAATATACTTTTATTAAATTCATAACGTGTAAAAACTAACCTTTAAATATAATTCTAATAAGAAAATGCGGTTTAAGACAATCAGTGCAGCGCAATTCCATAGCTAAATAGCATTCATTAATCCACTTATACCTCATACAAATAAGAACGAACCATATGAAGTGCTAAAGATGTTAATTTGGGTATGGAAAGGACTACAATCCGGTGGAAGATTTTCTAAATTTATTTAATTCTGAGTGGGGAAGGGGTTGGTCACTTTGCCCCAGGCAGAACAAGATAAGTCTCAAAATAAAGGAATGATTTTGATAAATAATTAACCTTCTTGAGTACATGCATATCGGAGGTAGGAAGTAGGATGTGTACATTTTTACGTGGATGACAATATATTTAAATCCTTATGGTATTACATTTGTGAAAAAAGAGATTTTGCATTCTCTTTTTACAAATATGTGTATGTTTATTTTGCTCAATGCAGCACAAGATAACGCTCAAAATAAAGGAATGAATTTGATAAATAATTAGTTTTCTTGGGTACATTCATATCAGAGGTAGGAAATAGGATGTGTACATTTTTACGTAAATGACAATATATTTAAATCCTATGGTATTACATTTGTGAAAAAAGAGTAGTTAAATTCTCATTTTACAAATATTGGGATGTTCATTTTGCCCAAGACAATACAAGATACGTCCCAAAATAAGGGAATGATTTTGAAAAATAATTAACCTTCTTGGGTACATACATATCAGAGGTAGGAAATAGGATGTGTACATGTTTACTTGGATGACAATATATTTAAATCCTATGGTATTACATTTGTGAAAAAAAGAGATGTTAAATTATCTTTTTACAAAGAATATGAATATCAAAACCCAATCATTTTACACACTTGAAAATTAAACTTTGACAACTGAAGATGGGTTAATATTTCCTTTTTTTTTTTTTTTTTTTTTTTTTTTAATTAAAATTTTTTTTTTTTTTTTTTTTTTTTTTTTTTTTAAATGAAAATTTATTTTTTTGGTACTTGGCAAAAGTAAAGAGTTGTGTATTTTTATGAGATTAATTTTTTTTTAAATATATAGACAGTGAAATCTGATATAGTCGTGAAAAACAGTTGCGAGATTCTTCTTAGATAAAGAATACTTTATTTTACGATTTTTTGATAATGTATAATTTTAAAAAATTGAAAAAATATGTGTCAATTTTTTTATGAAGATATCAATATATATCGAATTCCTGTAATACAAAATATATTTATATTATAAATTATATATAAAGTTTTTGTTGTAAATTTAAGATTAGGTTTTTTAAAAATTTTTAGAGAAAAAAGTTGTAATTCAAGGGCTCGAAAAGGGGTAAATCTAAAAGTATTTCTCTAGCGTAGTAATTGTCACTCAATTAGTTTCTTTAGTGACAAAAGTGATATAATTAGTGATAATTTAGACTGGATAATTTAAGGTCATGTTTAGAGGGGGAAAAGTAGTTTAGGATCGTGAAAGGGTGTAGGATACGCTATCATATATAGCAGATACACATTTCTCAAAACTTAATGATGTTAGAAACGTAAATATCATTTCATTTTAAAAGTTATGAATTGTGATGAGTTTTTGCAATGACAGTTAGAAACTATGACTTACCATTATTATCCCGATAACATCGGGTCATTTATTCTAGTTATTAAGAAAACTCAACCCAACCAAGCTCTTTAATATAGATTGCGTGGTGCTTATTTTATTAATATGGTAAGCATAATTATTCTTTTGTAACATGTGTTCTGTTATTCGTTTGACACTCATGTAAACCCGCACTTGATAATACATGTTGCAATGTATTTGCTAAGAAATAAATACAAATTTACTTCGAGTGAAGTGGGTTGTGTGTGCTCTCCTCAATTTATTCTTCCTCAAATTGAAAATGTGACCAAAAACGTCGGAGACAGACAATTTCGAGTCTTGATTTTACCAATTACCGTACATTAAGTTTGACTCTACACCGACGGAAACGTGTATGTCACATGACCCAAAGCGCGCGTCATACACTTTTGTATTGTAGTCAAAGAGTGTCTGTCTCCACTTTTTTTAATAACTTATTTTTAGTCGTATTTGGCGGTCTATTAGACTACCAACAAAGTAATAATTTTGTGTTAGACAAACTAATTGACAATGAATAAGTTAAATATAGATAACATTAAAATCATGTCAGACTCACAGGTTAATTATGAAATGAGGTGAGTAGACTGAAACTAAAACTATTAAATTAACTATTAATAAACATTAATTAATTAATTATTAATAAACAAACAAAAAATCAAACGCATGCCAAAATCAAAAGTTAAGCACTTTCAATTGACTTGCAGACTGCAGTACTAAGACTAATTCCTAAGTACTTATAAGGATTCAGTGAAAATAATACAGTACATGTAACAGTCAGAATCAGAAGTCAACTATGGAAGTGTTAAAGTTAAGGCTAAGGACAGTTAAGTCTAAGTTAAGGTTATACTATATACATAATAGTAATAGTCATAATACAGTAAAGAATAATAGTGACACGGTGAATGACTTTTTGAGTGACTTACTTGAAACATACATATTATAATAATATCATTGGGACGGGATCTTTGCCACCTCTTACTCTTATTCTAATTTTTGAAAGTGACTCTGATAGTATAGGCTAACTATTTTCTTCTATATCATGCCTATAATTTTTAAGGCAGTGTCTACATGTCCGGCGCGGCCGGACGTATATCTCCAGCACTAGCTATCCGGCGACCAAGTTACATGACCGCCGTAAGAATACTTATCGAGATATTCGTCCAGCGACCAAAGCACATGACCACCGAGATATTGTCCGTCAGCTTTGTCACGTGACCCCGAATGATTTAAAGTCAAAGCTATTGTTAATTAATTTTAAAATCTATTTCTCTACCAAGTAATGTATTGAGTATCTTGCAAACAAATAATAGAAAAAAATACTCGGGTACCGGTATATTACCAAAACAAAGTGAGTGTTACTGTTGAGCAATAATGCATTCTAGAAGGAAGCAATGCGTAGCATACCCTG
Source organism: Lymnaea stagnalis (assembly GCA_964033795.1). NCBI lineage: Eukaryota > Metazoa > Mollusca > Gastropoda > Lymnaeidae > Lymnaea > Lymnaea stagnalis. The sequence goes on from CAXITT010000325.1 coordinate 90,467, forward strand.
CGAGCTTGTTGGGGTGTGCGCATGGCTGGCAAGGGAGGGTGGATATAGCCCGCCAAACATTGGCGACAGCAATGCATGAACTTCCCATCTACTAAAGTTACGTGCTTGACAAAAACGTGAATTCGAGTTACGCACATTTAAGAATGCCAATTTTGCTTAACCCCCCCCCCCCCCCCCAATCCATGATACGTCACTGCACACTTTTTATTTCCGGCCCATGAACTCTATAAATATAGCAGCGAGCTTGTTGAGGTGTGCGCTTGGCTGGCAAGCAAGGGTGGTGCAGGAGGGGGGGCGGTAGCTCCACCGCAGTGCGCATGTCTCGAGAACAACTATGGGCAGGCAAGGGAAAGGAGGGTTTGCCTGCGTCTTGCTTGCTCTGGCGTATCTATATATAGCCTTCGCCACCGTCTTGCTAGCCCTAGTTTCTGGCCAATTATATATATCGAGATATTAAGGCTGAGTCTCAACCTTGACACTAAAACGACTTAAACTTAAAGTTTTAAAAGTTTAAAGCATTCGAAGTCTAACCTCAGCTGATTTGGAAAGGATTCAAAATAAAATAAAGTATTATGAATAACCTTATAACTTATGCAGCAAAAGGCTCACACAATGTTTTAAATTGGTCTGTAGGTGAACATATGGAAATGTGAGTGAAATGTCACCCTACTATGTTGAAAGTACTGCTGTTGTCTCTGTTGTGGGAAAAGTTCAAATTCATTGATATGTGAAAGAAATATTGTCCAATGAAAATGAATGATAGTGATAGTCACTACACTACAGTGTTCAATTTTTTAAAATTTAAGCTACAAGTACTTATCTTCTCATGTTTTTCTTTTATTCAAGATAAAGGAACCCCCATTCCACAGCAGTAAAACAAAAGTTAAGGCTGGCTGGTGCAGTTTTTTAAAGAAATGGAATTTACATATGACAAGATCTCCTAACTCTTCTAAATGACATTAATTTTTAAGACTGACCAAAAAAAAAACTATAGCAATCAAAAACGTTTACCGGTATCTAGATCACTACTGGTTTTTTAATTTTAAATTTTATTTTACAAATTTAGTCATTAGCCAATTACTATCAAATTACTTCCTATGCTACAACTACAAGCCCTTCTCAAAACACTAGAGTTAATAAGACTACACATTAACTGTACTAGTACTAGTAAACCAAGAGTATCTTTAACAAGGGTTGGTCAACTTCTGCTCATAAGCCATATCTGATATGACGTCTTGTTATATGGCAACAAGTTCTTTAATATAAAGAAATTTCAAAATATAATAACTAATGGAAATTAAATTGACTTAAAATAAATTATTAATTATGCATGTTCTTTGTCATGTGACTTGTTTGTAATTTCATACTTGACTTCTTTGCAGGTTTAACTGTGTTATTTGTATGGAGCCTAAATTAGAAATGGTTTATGGTCACTGTCAACATAGATTCTGTGCCGATTGTCTTTACATAAATTCAGTTCTTCGTGAAAGTATGAATAAATGTCCTATGTGTGCAAGACCAAACAGTTTTCCTTTGGTTCGGTGAGTAGGATAAAATAAATTAATAGGATAAAAAAATAAATAAAATAATTATTACACTCCATTTTATTTAAAATTAAACTTAACACTGGCATATGGCAGTTAATACTTTATTTTAATACTGTACTTCTTTGCGTGTCTTGTGCTCTATATCTTTTCAGAGACAATTTTTATTCTTCTATAATCCAATCCTAAACATTCCTTTTAATCAATGTTCCCTCTGATTGTTTTAGAGGTAATGTGTGCAGAAAATTATGTGTGGAACATTTTAAGTACACATTTTTGTGTGCTGCAAAATCTACACATTAAATTTGCTTGTTAATGGTATTGAAAGTAAATGGATTTGCTATTAAATTATGAGTTAGGCACTACAGTTAGATTAATTTGATGTTAAATTGTTTTTCTAAGTTGCGGCATCCAAATTATGACCACTTCCCAAATTTTATAAAAGAGATGGATTTCAGCTTTTGGTAATGCTAATGGTATACTCAAAATGTTAAAGCTGGTTTATACTAATACCCTCTTTTTGTTGGTTTAATTGTTGATGCATTTTGTCACTCACTAGCTCAGTACCGGAACTGGATCACATTTTTTTTTTTTCAAGTTTCAAGCTTTTTTTTTTTTTTTTTTTTTTTTTTTGTTTTTTTTTTTTTTTTTTTTTTTTTTTTTATTTTTTTATTTATTTTTTTTTTTTTTTTTTTTGTTTTTTTTTTTTTTTTTTTTTATTTTTTTTTTTTTTTTTTTTTTTTTTTTTTTTTTTGGGTATCATTTATGTGTTAATTTATCTTCAGTAAATGAATGCACTTGTTTCATATTAAAAATATTTTTACCTAAATTTAGAACGTTAGAGAAATTTTGAAATCATTGTTGTTTTTTCTGTTTTCAGACCTAAAGTTTCAGATGATTCAATTCAGATGCAGAAAATTATTGGCATCGCTGAATGCCCAAACAAAGTGTTGGGCTGTAAACATACAATGTGGGAATGGGAGGTCGAGGACCATCTCAGGTACTGGTAGCTAGTTTATTTTATTTAATTGTGTGATTTAGTCATGTCATCTATTTTTTAACTCGTTCCCTCCGGCAGTGCTCCTTCCGTACTTAATTTATTTTCATGAGAAAAAGGAAGCAACTTGGTTTTGTCAATTTTTTAAAATACTTTTTAAAGCTGCTAAATGTTAATAAATGTTAATGAATTAAAGACGAAAGCATCAAAAAATGAATAAGGTTAAATTGTTAAAAAAATATAACGTTACCGGTAGCGTCGAAAAAATAATGAACAATGGCCAAAAAGTTGATTTTTGGCACCTCAGACAAACAAATGCTAGAAATAGACCTGCCGTACTAAAGCACATGTAGTTTTAAAGTGAAACAAGATAAAAACTTCCGGTTTTTAAATTAAAATCACGCAGAAGTCTCAAGGGAGGTGAGATTTCATTGCTATATTAAACTAAAAATAAGAGAGGTGTGTCGCTATGCATCGAGACACATCCATCGAAACCCCCAAAGGACGCATTTATATGGTGTACAACTTAGTACCAGTTAATAGCTATGTTGACTTCTTATCTTCATTGTCATACAGTATAAAAACTTATCATATTCTTTTTAAAATTTCAGAGCTTGTGACTACAAGAAACGGTGTAGTGGGATTATGGTTTGCTCATATAATCAGTTGTACACACCACGACATCGTATAGTTTTGAAAAGCAAATCATCAGAATCAAAGGACAGAAAGAAGAAGAAGGAGGTGGTGGGCCAGCAGCCAAGAAGATCGGTTCGTCTTATGAGACGAGCTGCTCAACGTTCACAACAGCCATAGAATTAACTCATTTATTTTATTTCATTTGAACAGTTGACATTAAACCAACCTAAAAAGGAGCAGATTTTGTTTGTGCCGTACTTAAACTTGGTTGATTCAATATTTTCCTCTAATTATTTCTTATGAAAGTAGAGAACCATAACACATAATTATGACCATCTCAAATCATCTTTCGCCAAATCATTTAAACTGGTAATAATAATAAAGTAATCTAGTTTTCTAAGCTTTCCCTTAAACTTTTTAAATATAATGTTTTAGTTTTGTAATTTTCACATGTCCTTGGGGTGGCATTGTAATTGAATTATTATTTATTTGATGGGTGAGTTAATCGTTCTTACTTTGTAAATTTTTTAAATTTAAGAACTGCTGATTTTGCTTACCGTACGGTACTTAATAATTTACTGATAACTATTCAACAAGTTTTTCATTCAACTTTTTTTTTAATTGTTGCATATCCATTTACACATTTCGCTTTGTTCAGATTAAATTATTATTATTTTTTAACTTAACTTTTTTAGCCATATAAATGTGTGTGAATTTGCAGTTGTTGATTTTTGTGGTCACAATAATTTTCATAAGTACCGGTGCATTGTTGTATAGAACAATTCACCAGGTAAAAATACATTGTTAATATAATTTATTTATTTCCTCATGCAGGATTCTCTTACACATCTTTTTTTTATTGCATTGCTTCACATTATAGACGGCTGCCTAGCTCCCTTGCTAGGGCAACTCTGTATGCCATTGTATTTTGGGGCAACTCGGTACCTCCATTGCTGGAGCAACTCAGTACCTCGATTACTGGGGCAATTCAGTACTTCCAAAATACTTCCATGCTGGGGCAATTCAATACTTCCATTGCTGTGGCAACTCTTTGCCTCAATTAGTGGGACAACTCTTTACCTCAATTAGTGAGGCAACTCAGTACTTCATTTGCTGGGGCAACTCTTGTCTGTTTTTCACCCCTTTCTCATAACAGTAACAATGCAATATTTTTTGTTTTGTTCAATAAAGTATTCAATTGCTATACAAATTTGTCTTTTTCTTTATTTAAATTTTAACTTTACATGATCTGCCCCCTCCCTCTCACATGTCTGTTTTGCACCCCCCAATCTAGATGCATGTCACCTAAGGATGGCCTCCTACTAAACAAATATACTGCAGCTACCTTCATGAAGCAATGACAAAGTGTCCAATGGACATTTTGCAATGGGTGGGGCTTGGGTTTTATTTAGCATAGTTGCAATCATAATTAATATATTAAGAAATAACGTTAATTGGATAATACGTAAAAGACAGACATTAATTTCAGACAGCCCATTTAAATCAATTTGAATAGGTCAAAATCAATTTTTAAAATTTAAATGATTTTTATTGGTCCGATTTAAATTGATGGATTTAAATCTCAATCCTATTTGACAGAAATAGTGAGGACTTAATAGTAGTGGTCTATTGGACTTGGTGCTACCGGTTGTCTATGGAACATATACTTATAAATATACATAAACAAATCTATTAAAAACTAAGGCATCGATTTAAATAAGTGTTTAATAATTTAATTTTTAAAGAAAACTCATAAATCAAAAGAGCAGAAGAAACCAATAGAAAATAATGGAAATAAATATACAAAATCATTTACATTTTAATTTCCTTATTGAGATATGCTAAACACTAATACAAAGCAACTATAAGAAATCTCCAATAGGGTAGATCTTTAACTTGAGTTCCGGTTAACTGAAATGTGTTGAGATTTATTAAAAACTAATATATCAACGTACCTATACAAAGATAAGGACATTTTTCAACATCTCAAAGGGACACATAATATTGCAGACAACCAAATTTACACTGTTTTTTTTTTTTTAAATTAATAGGAGTACATCAATTTCAATCAGCATAATAATAATGTATAAATTATTCCATTTATTATAGTCCCTGTCAACCTTAAAAAATCAGGTGTCAAGTCTGATAATGTACAAGGATGCATGTCTGTCACACAAGGATTGTAAGCTGATGACATAATGGCATTTTGCCAGTATCAAAATGTTACTACATGAGAAATGACTGCCCTATATGTAAAGAGTTATGTGTCGTAGCTGTATGGAAAAACAAGAGAAGCTCCTATACTTTTGTACCGGTAACAGAACTCAAAAGTAACTACCTGTATTTTCTAATTCTTCAAAAAGCAAAGAAATAATTAGACTTAGAGACATATACAAATATAGTTTGATTTCTGCTACTCATTGTGCTCCCACTCAACTACAGTTAACAGATGATCGTTTAATTTTAATGAAAAATTTAACATTTTATACAATAAATATAGTTGCTTATTTATTTAAGAGCTAAAATGGGGTATGCTTAACATGATCATGAGGATGTCACAAATATATTAGATTAGAGCTATATTTCAAAGAACAAAAATTTAGAACCATCAATAAAACACAACAGTTCATTTTGTAATAACGTTAAAAAAACAAATTTCAGCTGAGGAGACTTAGTGTCAATGTCTGTAATCTAATAGAAGCATCGGTAAGTCACAAGCTGATTGAGTTTTATTTGCACACTAGTTTTATTTATAAAATACTGTTGCAAAATGCTTCAGAAGGTACAACAAAGTAATAACTGTTCTGATGATAGTCTGCAATGTTTGGCTCTAAGAGAATGTAGCTATTAAGGATTTAAGAACAGTATTTTTTTTAACAAATTGCTAATTGCAGCAAAATGGTAAGTACCGGGTATTAGATACTAGAAAAGTGATGTACCGGTACTTAATTGTGGCAGACAGTTTTGTATCTTTTAAGTTCTATAGAATCCAAGAAACAAGTTTAAGATAAAGCACTGTTACATGGTGATGTTCAGTGACAGACATCACTGATGAAAAACCACTATTAAAAGAATAGAAAGAAGAAACATTGTGATATCTGTACAATGTGATAGGAATCTGACAAATAATTTGACTTTTAGTACCGGGTAACTGTGACCTGCTAGATTCTGTTGCCGGATATGATAATTTCATGGAATACTAGTAAAATGACATCAGGAAACACTCTAGGGACAATGATATCCCCTCCAAGGTTGTAAGTGAAATAATTCCAAACTAATGACAAAATCTTCATTAAGAATTGAAGTCTGGGGCACTGTAACTTGACACAAATAATACTGAAGACTTTAAAATTAATCTTAACTTATCTCCATTTTATTTTTAGCATATTCTATATGATGGACAGGGAATGTTCACTCCTGTTTAAACATCAGTGCTAACTAAGACTTCAAACTGAAATTTTAAATAAATCTGTAAATGAAATCACAAAAAAACTATTGAGGTTCTATCTGCTTTAAGTCTATGCTAAAAATGACATTTTCAGGTAAGTCAAGGTGCACCTTTGATAAATGAGATTTAAGCCTAGAGGTACGAGTGCAGGAGAAATCACAGAAAGCACAGCGGTAGGCCTTGGGCAGAGCACCAGGTTTACGGTTCAAGTTTTTCTCTTGTGAATGGATTAACATGTGGGCCTTTAAACGAGACTGCCGTATGCAAGAGTATGAGCACTGTGGACACTGAAGAGGTTTTGATGTCGAGTGGGTCAGCATATGTCTTCGGAAGTCTGCTGATCTGTTACCAGCATAGTTACATAAGTTACACGCAAATTTTCTTATGTTCTGGTGGGACATCATGTGAATTTTCAAACTCTCCTCCTTTTTGTAAGTGGCACTGCACAAACTGCAGCAGAACGGATGCTGGTATTTGTGCTGTAGCAAGTGATTTGTCAGCTGTTTCTTCTGAATACATTTGTAGTCACAGAAGTTACATTGCAATGGCTTTTCACCATGGACAAACTTGTGTTTTTTCAAAAGATAAGCAGATGAGCAGCCTTGTCCACAAACATCACAGGTATATGGTTTAACACCATAATGTTTCGACATATGAGATTTGAGGCCTTCAGATGAGCGGCAGGTGTAATCACACTCTTTGCACTGGTAGGGTTTTTCCCCAGTGTGCACTTTCATGTGGTCTTTGAGACCCATTTTACGCTTGCAAGAAAAGTCACAAAGCATACAAGTAAACAACTTCTCAGATGTATGACAGAGAAGATGATCTTTCATTCGTGATGTGTCATTACACATGTAGTCACAATGAGCACATTTGTACTTCTTGATGGTAGAATGTTTCTTTTGGTGAGCTGAAAAAGTCGACTTGTAATCACAAGAAAAGTCACACTGATCACAATGGAACCTCTTAGATTTTGAATGGTTAATAGGTGGTTTCTTCTCAATTGGAACCTCTCCATTCGACATGGCCTTAAGTTTTGAGGGACTGGGTTTGATATCCTGGATTTCATGATAATGTGGGGTTTGATCTTGCAGTGTTTCTATTTGCTGCACTTGTTCAAACTGTGCTTGCGCTAGCTGCTGGGCAAATTGTTCTGGAGAATCTGTTTGTATAATGTAGGTCTGGCCTCCATCAGTTGTTGTGATTGTGTAGGTCTCCCCAGAAGTTTTCCCAGCAAAGGCAGCAAATGCATTGAATTGATCTTCATCCATTTGTTCAGCTCCCCAGTCTGCTTCCATTTCCATTGTCTGAGAAGGTGGAATGCTCACAAAAGTTGTTTGTGTATTTGCTTCAGCTTCTGCCTCTGCTTGCTCTAATTCTAACTTTTGTTGGTAAGCTGGGGGGAATGTTGTACCTGTGTATGTTTTCTGAGGTGCCGTTAAATGCACTTTAACATGTCTTTTTAATCGTGCTGGTGAAGTGCAGAAAAATGGGCACAATTCGCAACGAAGAACACCCTCATTGGTGTGAATAACCTTATGATCCTTAAGTCGTGGTGCACTTAGGCAGGTGAATTCACATACATCACAATGCAGGAGAGGTTTATCTTGAGAATGAATCTTCATATGTGCTTTCAGTCTCCATTGTCGAATACATGTGTAGCTGCAGATGGTACATTTTAAAGGTTTTTCAGTTGAGTGCGTAAGCACATGTCTTTTGAAATCCCCATAACGGTTACCAGCATAGTTACATTGAGTGCATCGAAACTTTGTTACATTTTCATGACCTAACATATGAACCTTAAGGCTCTCTTCTTTCTTATACACTGCATTGCATATTTTGCAAACAAATGGGGTATCTGTTTCATGCTGTATGAGGTGAGCCTTCATCTGAAAGTTTTGTGTGCATGAGTAGCCACACTGTGAGCAAAGAATTGGTTTGCTGTCTGAATGGGTGAACATATGACGTTTCAAGTGACTAGCTGTGTGGCATCTGTACTTACACTCCTTGCACTGGAACTTTTTATCCGCGTGAATAATCATATGTTGCCGCAACAGAGTTCTGGTAGCAGATCTATATGAGCAAACATTGCAACCAAATATCTTTGACCCCTGAGGTCCCGTCAGTTTCTGCTTTTTAAGTTTTTCATAATCAAACTTCATTCCTGTATCATCATCTTCCTCTTGTTCAATTTCTACTTTGGGTGAAACTATTTTTTTGGAAGGTTCATTATTAAAGGGGAGCGTAGTAATGGATGATTTAGGTTCTTGCACCAATGTTGGTGCTTTCATAAGGGTAGGAAAAACAAACCTTTTCTCTTGAATTTGTGTCGGAATAGACTCATTGATTTGTTGAGCAGTATTAACTTGAGGGGCAATGCCAATCTGTTGGACATTACTGATTTGAGGAGCTGTGCTCCCTTGTTGGATATTGATATGTTGAATATTGCTGCTAAGCTGGGCAGTGGCAAGATGTTGAACCATTTCATGCCCATGAATCAAACTGGCATCTGTCTCTGACAAAGTATCCTGGACTGGCATCATGATTGCCTCTTGTGGAAGTAATCCAGACTCATGGAGCTGGATTAATGTGGAATCGCTGACTTCTCCCATCGAATCTTCAAGCATGCCTTGATCTATCTTCTCTTGAAACAAAGCCTGGCTAACTGGTTCATAAATATATTGTTGATCAAGGTCCATGTCTTGCTCTTTGACATACAGGATGATTTCACCATCCTGACTAAAAGCCTCATGTGAGTTTTGACATGCTGCCTCCACAACATTTCTGAGGTTGTCTGCATTTATCTCAGACAGACTCAGTGAAGGAGGCAAACAAATAGTAATGCTATTGGTGCCGACTGGATTCATTTTTTAAATCAGCACAGAAGACTGTATTTATTCTGATCTGTACATCAGCTCCAGTTTCAAGTCAATTAAATGCAGTAAAACTTCCAATTTCAAGTGGTGATAATAATGAATGTGAACTGACCTACGAAGGATTTGAAAAATATAAGAATAATAAACCAAATATTAAAAAATACATAGAACTTTACAACTCTTATTAAGAGTCTTAATAGGTATATAATATTATATATGAACCAAAATATTGTTTAAAGAGGCCTTGATTCCTTAAACTTTAATACAAGTTTCCATTACCTCTTTAGTAGATACTGTTTATGATAATAGATAGATTAGTTAGACATACTAACTATACTAACTATATATAATCAGTGTATAATAAGTTTAATTTATTGATAATTAGGAGACTAGAGATTCACTGACACTGCAATTGATTGGAACACCGTAACACTGACAGAAGATAAGATTTATTTTTACAATGACAATAACTTTCAAATAGTCTCTGTACTCTTTGATGTTATTAAATTTCCCTGACTGTAGTTGAATTACTTGTAGGTGAAATGAAGTGGAGTAAGAGCCTATGGACTACCAGCAGTTTAATAATACCGTATTAGTAGTAAGTAGTATTACTACTATTAATGTATAGATAATAGAGTGTAGGCGTAGGAGTAAGACAGAGTACTGAGTTAACTAAGTCTATTCTGAATTCTGATTGAAATATTAATGTTTGAATTTGCATTGCTACTTTCAAATAGATTTCCCTTTAATAAATTTTATGTATGATTTAATTTATATTTATGGCCATCAGACAATATTTAAAAATTAAAAGTTTCTTCTGTCTCAAAGTACCCACTTAGTACTATTTACTGGTTAATAATAATTATAATTCAATATTATATATTTTATAGGTCCTATGCCTATTTCATAATATCATATATTATATCAAATTCAATTATCATATATTAATTTGCTTATATTATTTTGGTATTATCAATTTAAAAAAAAACTGGTTTCTTCTGCGCAAAATATTTATAATTTATTTATATATACATAATATATTATACCAATAGGCACATCAAAAAAAAAAAAAATCTAAAACGTTCCTGGTTTGTTTCATTTTAACTAACTTATTAAGCAATGGGCGGTGGTCCAGGCAAAATGGCGTGCCAAAGCGCTAAGTCTTTCGTCTGTGACTGTTGTGACTTTGGAAAAACTAACATTAGAAATCAACATGCTCTATTAATAATATTACGTTCATATGCCTCTTTTTACACCATTTTATTACTTGGGGGAAAGAATTACGGCAATAAATATAAATGTTGTTTACCTTATCCAGGATTTTCCTAAAAGTTCAAGCAAATTTGTATGGACAAAGTGACACAAGAAGGCGGCCACATCAAAAGGGCCAGCGTGATACGGAAATCAGGCAGGGTTGCCACATAAATTACACTTTTAAGCCAATGAAACAAATCGGATAGTCAGATTGCGATTGACGAAATTCAGTTATATATATTTAAAGTCAATAGCTGTTTCAACGAAAATAACTAACTAATAAGTTTTAGGTTATAACAAAATATTTATCTATTTAAAATACTAAAATACTTAATAAATTCAGAATAACTTCAGGTATTTTTTCCCGTCCACTTCGGCAATTTTACAAAAATAGAATAGCGCATGCGCAGCTCTCGGCCAGTTTTTGTGATTCGTCTTCTGGCCAAAATCGTTTTAAAATATTATTTATTTTACATTCCGTTTCTATTTTTTTCCATGTCACTGAAAGTGAAATTCTTGGAATGCCTAATAAGCAACTTCTGTCAGACGTGATCAATTTTGTTATTATTAATATTTTATATTTCTGTGATGTATAAAATATTGTTGTGATACATGATTACAAATGGACACTTCAGGAATCACCAAAGTACATAGGCGTATTTATTATTAACTTTAATTGCAATACTTTTAATACTATTTTTTAAAAGTATATAAATATAATAAATAAAGTATAGCCGGTATTGAAATTAAATTTAAAATTACCGGTATATACAAACTATTATCATTTATAATGCCCGACATGTATTTTTTTTTTTTATTCATGAAAGATAATGCATCCGAAAAAGACAGTTTTGTTGGTTATGATAACAAACATACATATTCCAATATATTTTATCGGGTCTTCATCCAATCCACTGGATTGGAATTGGATGTCATATTGCACACAACACAAACACCCTTCCCACCCACCCCCCTTTTTTTTCCCACCCCCCTTTTTTAATGACGTAAACCTCTTTGTAGACCAGGGGTCTGCGAACTTAATTAGCCATTACCTCAAAATATAAATATAATTGTTAACACTAACACCGACTTGAAGGAAGTAAATCTTTACTCCCAGTATTCAAATTCAAATGGCGTATTGAAACTTAGACTAGTTATATTTAAACGGAGAATGAAATTAAAATTATAAAAATTACATAATAAATTCGATAAAAGAAATTAATAAATACAATATTCATTATTGAACACATAGATTTATTTGAAAAAATTGTTCTATTCTAACTTTGTAGAGATGATGTTTCATTTTTATACAAAACAATGGCATCTAAACTGGGGCTGATTCATGGGGATTAGGAGCCAGAATGGTCAATACATTGATCGTGGAGCCTCCAAATATAGAAAAAGAAGAAAATTCTTCAAATCAGAGAAAGTTGGCTAACTCTTTCGAGTTAAATCATTCATTCCTATGCTTTGTTGAAAAAAAATCTTGTTCGCGAAGTTAGTTGCAACTTTTTGGCTGCCTCCTTGTGATTGTGAGCAATTTTGAAAACCTTTGGATCTCTTGACGTTTTCAGTTTCAGCATAAATTATAAACATAAGCAGTAGCGTCACTAAGGATGTAGGTTGCGGACCGCACTAGTTACACCCTCATGGGAGGTCACCTTGACCCACTAGAGTTCTCGTTGGTCGTGAGCAGACCGACGCGGAGGAAATCCGTGCAGTAGTCTGGATGGGTTTTCAACACGAGTTTATCGCACTGGGTGGGACCATAATTTCTAGTGACGCCGCTGAGCATAAGATAAAATAGACGACAAGGCAAAAATGACATATACAAGACGAGAAATGTGTTTATGTGAGCTACCAAGCCACTAGTAACCACAAAATCTAGTTTTTTTTTTCTTTATAACACTAGCCAGATGCAGTTTGACAAGACAAAAATTGTTTCGTTTCTTCCAAAGAAAAAAAAAGAAAAGAAAAGAAAAAACAACGTTGAGTTTAAATATAATTTTATTTATGTCTTTTAAGCCCTTATTTCAAAAAAACTTATTGCCCAAAAGTTGTTTTTTGTTGTTGTTTTGTTTGTTTGTTTGTTGTTGTTTTTTGGAGGGGGTTGGTAATGAGGGATTAGCGTGTACCATTATTACACCAGTTTGCCGATCATTACTTTAGACCTGCCCCATTTCCCGTGAAATTAGTTTGAATGCTGAAACTAAAACGAAAAACAAAACGGAAAAAAAAATGTTTAATAAAAATCAGTTTTATTTTTTTTGGAAAAGATTATATTATCATAACTTTTATGGATTGAAGCCGGGCCAGAAGGGAGTACAGTCGCATCACGCAATGTCTAAAAATTAATTTCTAAAGAAATACCTTGTAAAATATTTGTTTTTTTTTTAAAATATATAGTCTATTTATTTAAAATTAGAAAAAAAACAATTTAAAAATAGATTTAAACACCATCCACTACATTACGTTTAATATTTATAAATATTAATATACTTCAAAATCTAAAGCAATCGTTTAAAAAATTAGAAACATAAGCAATTACACCAGAAACAATAGCAAATGCTTCAAAGTGCCTCAGTGCAACACAGTCCAGTACCGGTATCAACAATCTTTCTTCCCACGCACAATAATAGCATGGAACAACCTGAACGATGCCACTATGAACTCGAAATCGGTCGAAAGCTTCAAGGCTGCCCTGGCATCAGCTAGGAGCTGTTTGAATAGCAACATCATACCCCCAACCGTTGCAAAGATGCCAGTACATGGATGCAGCAACGAAACATTACCAAAACCAGAAGAAAAAAATTCAAGATCAAAAGGGGGGGGGGGGGGGGTGGGGGAATTTATGAAATTATATTAATTTTTTTTTTTTTTTAAATGCTATTTAAAAAAAATTTCAAAAAGAAACGTGAACTGAAACAAAAAAATTCGAACAAATTTCCGTTCTATCAAATTTTCGTCGATCGATTTTTCCGTCGACGAAATTTCGTTTGATCAATTTTCCGGATGCGATTTTTAACAATGCGCTGCTATAATAGTAGGCAGAGTAATATTGCTCAGACATTAATAGAGTTTCTGTTAGAGGCTTGATTGACACTTTTTACGTCATAAGGCTATTCATAAATGACGCCACGCGTCTAAAAAAAAGAGAGAGGGGTGGTCAGATTTTTGTGACGAGTGGGAGCCGGGTTAAAACAATGTGAAGTCACATTCAAAGTGGAACATTATAGTAAAAAATTGTAATTATTTTATTTTCAAACTGCGATCACCGAGAGATGCAGTACAGGTATGCGAGGTCCGAGAAATGGCCTCTGATCAAGTTACAGTTACAGGGTGCCCCGGAGAAGGAGAATCGGGGCGTACTGACTTTGACAGTCAGGAGCGTAACTGGGTTTTTGACGCCCTTGGCTAATTTATTTTTGGCACCCTTTTGTTTCAATAAAAATTAAAAGTTAGAGTTATAGCGGCGCCCTTTTGAACTGGCAACTGCCCCAATGCCAAGCCGCTGTTACTCCACTGTTGACAGTCGTCAGAATTGGTGTCGAAATGTGGAGACGGGATCATAACATTTGGGCTACCACGGGAAGTGAGATGGAACGAAAAATGTTGGGTGGAGTGGTGGGAACTCTTTAGATTTTTCGCAATGCTGTACCCCCCCCCCCCCANCCCCCCGCTGCTTTGCCTGCAGAGGTTTGTGACGTTATATTGGAGGGAAGGGTGGTTACAAAATCGGCAAACTTTGCGTGACCTTATTTATGGATGGCCCCATAGTCGATGCATTTAAAAAAAAAATTAAAAATGCATTATGCAAAAAAAAGACTGTGCAGAAGGGTAGATTAGCACTCAGTCGACCCAGTTCTCCAGCCGTTCACCACCGCACGAGAAAGTCTTCAAATGTCACGTATGTAAACAAAAAGATTTCACTTAACAAGATGGAAATGCGAGTGAAGAGAAAGTCTTACTGAAATAAAGCTAAGTAAAATATCTTTAGGTACGGTATTTAAAAAAAAATAGTCAACGGTATAATTTTTAAATAAAAAAAAATATTTTAATTTGACGGCGGTTATTTGATTCAAAAATAGTTATACTTGTCTTTATGTTGCCTTTCGCCATATAGTTCCACGTGTCTTGCATATCCCATGGAAATAACTACCAACTTCGGAACTGTTAGTGGTGGTCCTCCAGCTTACTGATCCACAGAAAAAGATCAGAACAAGCGATTTATCGATTCAATTTCTCAGACTTTGAATTTCAAATTTCTCATTTGTTTCGCTGGTCCTAGCATCGACTTCCTTGTAGTTTTTTTTACTATGTCAGTCTCGTGTAACCTTGCTATCAAGGTACGCAAACTCTGTCACACCTTTTAGTGAAACAATTTTCATAGTGACTGTGCCTGCAGCCAGTGTAGGATTCCTTCCGCTCATGAACTGTAGCTTCATAACATTGAATGGTAATGCCAGCAGTTTCAGCAAAGTACCTCAGATTTTTCATGGGCGTTTTAGAAGTCTACTTGCCGGACATCATTCCAGATCAACACACATATTTTTAAACAGAAGAGTCATGAGGGTCACTACTGTCTGGGTGTCACTTGATTAAAATTCAACATAATTCCATTGAGACGTTGTCATTAAAGTTCATAATGCACACAAGAGCAGGTTGCCACCAGAATAGGGTGCCACCAGAGCAGGGGTTTACCAGAGCAGGGTATCACCGGAGTGGTACATGAGGGAAGTCTGAAATGAGTGATTGATACATCAGTTTGCAGCAGTAGGCAACACAAACCCTAGTGTCATAACTGTTTAGATGCGTTAATTTAACATGCATTTGTCTGCTGAAGAAGACTTTTACATCCCTTCCACTATATTTGTTCTCTCGTTACCCTACTTCTTTTAGACGTTGGGCATTGTTGGCAACGCTTTTACGCAACAGAGCACTCACCACCCAACACTGTCATGGAATCTGACCTAGGGGTTAGGTTACCATAACAATGACAATGCATTAAAGGCTTCTCGCACATCGCTTAGCTATAGGAAAACACAATTTGTGCTTTTTTATAAGCTCAATAATTTATTTCTCGGGACCCCTAGGGTATTAGGCTATGAATTAGATCTTGCCGGATAGGGGATTTTATTCACTATGCCTTAGTATATATTGGAAGTCTACATCTTTAAAGGATATTGAATTATTAAGTAACTAAGGGAGTTTTTACATACATTCATGGTGGGGGGGGGGGGGGTTGTCCCAACTTCTTTTATTTAAAGTACAGTATCTCAAAGATCATTTAACTTACCGGGATTTAAACTACATCTTTAAAGGATATTGAATTATTAAGTAACTAAGGGAGTTTTTACATACATTCATGGTGGGGGGGGGGGGTTGTCCCAACTTCTTCTATTTAAAGTACCGTATCTCAAAGATCATTTAACTTACCGGTATTTAAATATACACATGTATCTTGTATAGCCGAGACAAAAAGTGAACAGACACATATAAGTCTTCGGGGTTTAGGTCCAGGATTAGGACTTCTTTCAGGTTGGAGTCCCCAGAAAATCTGCCAGAAGTCAAGTAATAGACAGGCCTGATCAACGTGTTACGTAGTTGTTCTCTGGCAACCCTCCTATTTATAGGCTAGTGATTCTGCAAATGGGCTTTTGTACGGTACGGTATTCAAAGTTTTAATCGCACCCCTAAAGTGCACCAGTATCATTTGGAATGTATATCTCCCTTTTCTTCGGATCCTTTGCTTCGAACTTTTTCTTAGGATTTTTCTTTTATTTTATCATTCAAATAACTTGAAATAAGTTTCTTAAAATTTGTCTTCTTTAAACTGCAATTGTTAAAATAGGTGTTCATGGGACAAAGAAGGAGTAAGTTTACATTAAAATTAAGCATCAGAAAACCCCTAAAACTGATCGAATTAAAAACACATTAACATTAAAAATAACTAATTTTAAAATGTTTTTTTTTTTTTTTCGAAATAACAAGTAACAAAAAACTAATTTAGGCTAAACATATCTCAGATGTCGGTAGGTAAATGTCAAGTGGGAAACCGGAAGTGAGTTTTTTTATATGCAAGAAAGACAATCAGCCATAATTTTAAAAAATCTTATAAAAAAAAAATAAAAAAAACCCAACTAAAAAGGAAATTGAAAGGACAATGTTGCATTTTCGACTTATTCTAACGTTAAATTTGTTTTAATGTCGGAAGCATATTTCCTTAAAATTTCTTGCCGGTAAGTCAATAACATGTAAACGCTGCCAAAGTAAGGCTCACTAACAGATTCACTCATTAATTTTTTTTTTATACCTGTCATTTTCATTTATTTATAATAATAAACATTAATAAACAAGTCACCTAAAATTCAATTGCTGTATGTTTTGAATTTAAAATTACATAGATAATTATTTGAAGTTAAAGTAATGCTAAGGTAGTTTCCAAGATTAAGATAGTAGAGAGAGGCATTATCATTCATACATTACATAGATTAAAAAAAAGCTACTTTTACTGAGTACTAGGTAGGTTACTTACTTACTAACCTTGACTACCCTCTTCTTAACTTAATTACCAGTAGTGGTGAATAGTCTGAATAGTCATAGTCATGTTTATAATAATAATATGATAGTGGAACAAGATATCAAAATCATTTATTTTATGTTCAGGGTTGAAAAGAAAAAACAGGACAATTAAAGTTAAAGGGATTGAGCTAGAGTAGAGGCCTTCTTCACCAGACCATACAAAACAAGAAACAACAACAGTTATAGTTAGCTATGGTTATAGGCCAGTGATGGGATGGGCAATATGCACCCTAAGCATATTACAGGATATAGAGTGCAAAGTGCACTAAGCATAATTCACTATGGGTAGAGCACAATGCTTCCTTCCTCATAAATAAAGTTCGTGCCGACATTATTCTATCTCTCTAGATAATGCGGCAAGAAGTGTCAACAACCTGCAGTTGCCCCCTTTATTGAAATAATTTCAGCCAGTAAATTGATTTAGAGTTGAATTTAGCAAAGCTCTGAGGTTGATTAGTTACACATTACACATTGTGGCAACAATTGTAAAGTTGTAAAAATGAAGAATAAAAAAAAATAATATGAAAAAAATATTGCTGATGAAAATTGCGAAAACATGAACAGCTGAGTATTGTGCATTGTCATAATAACAAATTGAGCCTCAGGAAGCAGCAATTATGCTCAACTGGCCCCACCCATTCACTTCGTATATTTTATATTATATTATTATTAACCTCTAACCATAGAAAACTACTGAGTATTAAGGTAACGAAGCCTAAACGCATAGTGTAGTAGTAGGCCCAGTAACTTTTACTTAGATGTAGTTACTATTAGATGTACTAGTGAAGTACAATAGCAATTATATAATAATACTAACTAATACTAATAGTTAGTAGTCAAGTCAAAATCAACCAACGTTTTATAATTTTAGAGATTAAAATGTAATAGGTCAATTTGTACTGTTGGAGATCTTGGAAGTTTCACGTTTGATCAACTTCTGCAGCCATCCAACAATTTTATTGTCACTGTAGTCAAGGAAGAGCCACTCCCCACTGTTGTTAAAGAAGAACCAGTGGAGCCAGAAATCGTGAGGAACCAATCCAAATCCAAGATGTACCACTGCACCCATTGTTTGTTACAAGTCCACCTTTAGTAACTCATAGTCTTAGGTCTAACTCACTGTTATGCAAGATTGATAAAATCCATGATTTTAAAATAAATGTAAAAAAAAAAAAAATCAGATTTATTTAATTTAAATTTAAATAAGATTTTAAAAATTTAAATTGCTTTTTTAATTTTTTTTTTTTAAAGGATTTTTTTACATTTTGAGGTATATCAATGTTTATTAACATTAAACATTATATAGTTAATAGTATTTAAATATAGTTTGGATAAAAGTGTATTTTTATGTTCAATGTGTAAAAGATCATCAAAACTAAACAAATTTGTACAGCTGAAGCAAAAATGCCCTTAAAAATACTAAAATAGCATGAAACAAACATCAAACTAGTGAATTTAAATGTTTACAAATTAAGCCTTAGCGTATTGAGTCATCTTTATGAAAAAGTTAACAAGCCAATTGATATTTGGGAAGCATTTAATTTTATCTAAAATAAATATTAAAATGGCATTTTTTTTTATCTAATACAATATTTGTTTTTTTCTGATTTGCAGATTTCTGAACATGCAAAAATTGTTTGTTCTGGACCAAATATATATTTGCCTATCACAAATCTGTGACTAAAGAGTCTCCTCTTTTTTTGTAAGGTCTCCACCTCTAAAATATTCAATTTGAAATTAAACATGAGTTCAGTGTTTTCTTCAACCAGTAAAAAGGATAGTGAGCAGCCTGCTCAAAATAGATTTACATTATTGGATGTGGAAAGTTTTAAAAGGAGGATGAATCCAAAAAAATCTTGTTTGGGGACAAGATCAAAACAAAGGCCACAGAAAAGGAATGAAATAAAAAGTGAGAAAGCTGTTGAGCATTTCAAATCAAAGTTTCGTCCGAACAGTTATAATAATCAAGAAAATGAACCGATAGAGAAAGTCTCTAGAAACTGTGTAGCTTCCTCTAAATCTTCCCAGAGAGAGGTTTTGAAAACAGCTTCCAGTCATGGTAGACGAGGTAAACATAAACCCGCACAGCGTTCTAAATTTTTATGTGAAGTTTGTTGTGCCATGTTCAAAACATCCACTAACCTTAAAGAACACATCAAGATTCATTCAGAGGAAAAAGAATTTAGGTGCGTGCATTGCAATTATGGGTGCCACAGAGAGAGGAACCTCAAGCTTCACATGCTAACTCACGCTGACCAAAAACCCATCAAATGCCAACTCTGCGATTACTCTTGTATACAAAACTTTCAACTGCGGGCTCATCTCCTGCTCCATGAGTCAGCAACTCCATTTCAGTGCCAGCAGTGTGATGCAAAATTTAAAAAACAAGCTGGACTGAAGATGCATTTGCTCACACATTCTAATCAGTTCAAATTTAAGTGTGACCATTGCCAGTATGTAACCAATCGTTTTGCTGATTACAGACGGCACTTACTTATACACACTAAATCTAAGCCAGAGAAGTGTCCGTACTGCAGTTATTCGTGTATTCGCAAATCAAGACTCCGAGCTCACATGCTTGTTCACAGAGGTAAAAATGTCAACCAGGGAGAAGATTCAGAGTTAACAAAATTAGAAAAAGATTTGATGCGATGTGACAAGTGTGAATATGTTTGCACTACAACTTCGAGGCTTAGAAAGCACCAGAAATCTCATGTTAAGAAAAAGGAGTTGAATTTTATTGAGCCACAAACTTCAGTACTGAAAGATGAATGTAAATATGAAGAAGAAAATCCATTAATCTTGACATTTGCACCTCTGGATAAACCTTCAGTAGTATTAACTACATCACATTGTGAGCGTCCTCCACCAAACATTGACTTGATATCTTTAACAACAAATCAAGAGAATCAGTTGTCTGACTTTAACAGCTCATTGAGCCAGGAACTGCTAACAACAGCGGAAAATGAACAGATTAGTTACAGTCACCCACACGATGAGCAAGAATTGCTGAACCCTGCTAACCAGGCTATCCTGCTCACAGCTTCTGATCAACAACAGGAAGGACAGCAGTTAATACAGAATGATCAGACGGTTTTGCTCTCTACCACCGGTCAGCAGTGGGACCCTGAGAGTGAATGGCCTGACACAGACACCTTCACTGTTGGAGATCTTGGAAGTTTCACGTTTGATCAACTTCTGCAGCCATCCAACAATTTTATTGTCACTGTAGTCAAGGAAGAGCCACTCCCCACTGTTGTTAAAGAAGAACCAGTGGAGCCAGAAATCATGAGGAACCATTCCAAATCCAAGATGTACCACTGCACCCATTGTTTGTTCTCCTGCGATTACAAGTCCACCTTTAACAAGCATCTTCGAAAACACACTAGCACAAAGAACTACAAGTGCGCCCACTGCCACTACATGTGTGATGAATTATTCCGCATGAAAAAACATTTGATCAGCCACACTGATCAGAAGCTGTACCACTGTGATGTTTGCCAATTTGCCTGCAAGAGTAAGATGACTTTACAGCAGCACGCTCTGACACACACAACTGGAGGAAAGCCCTCAAATCTCTACCAGTGTCCTCGGTGCGATCACAGATGTAAGAGTCTGCAGGGTCTGAAGTCACATCTGGTCAAGCACACAGGAGATAACCCTTACAAATGTGACATCTGCAGTGAAAAGTTTGCCACGGATTACCTAATGAAGAAGCATAAATTCTCGCACGGTTTGAAACCTTTTCAGTGTCAGTACTGTAGCTATTCATGTGTTCAGAAACAACAGCTGAGCATACATTTGCTTCAGCATACATACGAGTACCCGTTCTGCTGCCACCTGTGCAATGCCAAATATAAAAAGCATGACAGCCTAAAGATACACATGATGTCTCTACATGAAAACCGACACAAATATAACTGTGAGCTGTGCAACTATGCAGGGAACAGGGCTGCAGATTTCAGAGAGCACATGCTGACTCATTCTGATCGAAAGCCCCACCAGTGCCCGGAATGTTCATTCTCTTTTATACGCCCCACTCAGCTTAAGAAGCATATGGCTATCCATATGAAAGATCAAATCAAACCTAAATCCTTGTTAAGGAAAAAGGTTTATCGCTGTGCTTTCTGCGACTTTACATGTACTCGAACTATTCGGCTCAAAGCTCATTTATCCAAGCTGCACCTCAGCTTACCTGACAATGTTATTTTTACATTAGAGAGAGAAGAAATTTTGGATCAATGAAAAGCAATTATACTCAAGATCACATGTCATTGTATAAATGTACCCGTTATTAATAAACTGTTTAAATAAAAAGTCTTTTGTAAATTTACATTGGTTTATACTTATTGACAATAAAGCTGGATAATTAAAAAGTTTTATTATTATTGTATGACTTTTTTTGAAGCGCGAAATAGCTATTTTTACTCTTACCATTTAACTTTGTTACGTTAATATTATATATAATTATTAAGTAATTCTACATTTTTTTTGCAAACATTTACTCAACTCTGAATGCATTTCTTGGTTTTTTTAAATTATAATTGTTTTACTCTAATAATTGAGGTAAGTAAATATGCAGTTGACTGGATGTCATTTTCAAAAGTAACTGGTACTTGATGAAAAGTTTAAATATTCTACTGTAGTCTTCTGACTGCTTATGTATGCACTCATAATGAAAAAGGTGTAATGATGCAAAATACATAAATAGAATGGAAAAGAATAAATCATTTATTTAAAAAACAAAAATGGTTCATTATACCAGTGTTCAAATTTAATTTTGTGTTTCATAAAAAATTTGAAAAACACCTACCCGGGTTACCAAGGACCCACATAAGTCTTAGCCAAGTACCGGGTTACAACAAACCAGATAAGTTTATAATTTATGGTATAAGAGGAGAAGTCATTAGGTTCACCGGACGGTTGGTTTTATCATATACTGAAGTAACTGTATTTATTTGTATACTGTATAGTGTGAAATATATTTTCAAAAAGATCATTACTATTACAGTCTAACTTAATTTCAATAACTTCTATATCAATCTGTTTGATTGTTTCATCATCTAAAACTAAATTTGCTAGTTTAGTAAACTTAGCATAAACTGGGAACGACATGCTGACCTTTGATATTGATAGTTTTTTTTATATTGCATGATTTAAAGAATCATAAAATTTATGTTAAATGTAAATTTTTTAAATAACTGATTTTTGAATGTTTCCCTATATCTTCTATTAATTCTTAATTTTAAAAATCATTAAGTATGATTAAGTAAGTTTCTGAAAATCATATTTTACATCTCTCCAGTCCACTGTGTTCAATTTGGCTATGATTTTTTGTTTACTTCATTCAAAGCTATTTAACCCAGGACTTGACAATGTATTATGTGATAAAAAACAGGCAGGTGTTCATTCAACCTAGAACCGTCACGTGGGTTCTGCATCTCTTGTAAACTTAAGGGGCCCAAAGTTTTAACATGGAAAAAAAAAATTGTAACTATCAACTTTGAAAGCAGGGTGGGGCACAAAATGGCAAGGGGCCTCAAAAAGGTGTATGACGCCTCTGATATAACCTTACTTAAACTTAGAGCTCTTATGGAAAGTGAACGTCTTTATGATGGGAGCTATTTGTAGTAAGTTTCTCTCAGTGAATCATTAAAAAGAAATATTATTTACTAAAGGCAAAACCTTTTATAATATACTTTAATTTAGACAATTTCCGTTCAACGTATTTAATAGGAATAATAATTAAATATTAGATTCTATTTCTATTAGTTTATTTTCACAGATTATAAATATTTTATATTTTGATATAGAAATATAATCCCTGGTACATTATTTTAAATTCATTATATCAGAATAAGTGAATCATGGATAACGGAACCAGTACGCCAAATTTTGATAAATTCTAATACTAATATGTGCCAGAATAAGCAAAAGGCAACAATCAAAAGAAATTTTTTTGATCAACAATGTAAAAAGACAATAAAACGTTGAAATAAACTTCACGGCGCTTAAACAAGGTTATTTTTAGCACAATTTATTGTACACTTGCTTTCACCTAACGACTAACTGACAGCTGAGGAAACAAAAACAAAAAAACAAAAAATAGACTTGAGCCAGAACTCATTTGAGTGGAATGTAACATTTATTTTCCAGTATTTGATTTTAAAAGGCCTTGCCTTTAAAAAAATATAAAAGGATTCAAAGTGATTTAAAATGAACTTTAAACTTTTTAAAGTCTTCAGTCATAAAAAAAAATAATAAAATATGAAAGTAATAAAATAATTTCATTTGAATTAAAATAAAGTGAAAAAAACAACAAAAACAATATCAGGCAATAAATACTTACACTAGGTACACCTACAGGTTTTATTATATTGGAGCAATTTATGAAAGTGAAAGAGAACAAAATCAAAATGTTGGTCATAAAACAAAACAATTTTAAACGAACATTGTTAATTGTGTATATAATGAATAAACTGTTATTAAACACTCAGATTCTTAACTGCATCTCGATACCTAAAATATAACAATTTTACAGTTATTAATAGTATTAAAGTCTAATCAGACTTTTCGCTAAAACCGCATGAGGCATATGCAATATTATTGAAACTAGCTGGGGCATACACTTCAAACAACGGTATTTAGTGTGACCCAAAGAGAAGAAAATGGATGTGTGGCTACTTTCACTTTTAATTTGTTTGTTTTGTTTACTCACAATCCCTACATACGGTCAGGTATGTAAAATCTCCAACATTCAAATAGATAATGAGGATGGCAAACAGCAGTATATTGAACTTAACCTAAAAAAAGTTGACGTTGATGATGATAGTGCTTGTCCAGGTTGTAATCTGAGTGATGAAGATTCTGCAAAATTTAACAATTTTGGTTATCAATACAACCAGTGGATCTCAACTCCACCTACGTTTAATCTTGTGTTTACCCCAGGAGAGCTTATAATCGAATGTGGTAAGTGACACTCAAAATTGTAAGTGTTATGTTATTTAGATTTTTGTGTAACAGTTGAAAATTTGAGAATAAATGTTGAATAAGAATAAAGCAGGCGGATTTTTAAATTTAAAGTTATATATTTTTTACTATTATCTATATAAATAATTTCAAAAGTAGCAAATATTTGTATAGTATGTTTACTAATGACACTTTATATAAAAATGAATACAAGAAATTTTCACTGGTCTTGCTTTGTTTGTAAGCTATTGGCAATAATTACTTACTTATATTCCTCCATCGAGTGGAGTAGCAAGACTTTGTGACGCCCAAGGTGGTCCTTGATTTTGCATCCCTCATGAAAACCACAAAACATAAAGAATGCACATCATACATAAGCCATATTTAGTTAAATTAGGGTACAGAAAAATTCCGCCTTCCAAAATACCGGTATGGAAATTTAACAAAATTCTGAATATGTTTTGGAAGCATCTACATCAATAAAACTGGATACTCTGTAAATGACCAACATCGAGTCTAAAAAATGAAATGTTTTGACTGGTAAACATTTATAAAATAAAGAGTACGGATGCTGCTTAAAAATACCCTGAATTAATAAAATTTCGAGAATTAAAAAAGCACTACAGTTTTTTATGCACAAGGTAAGACATATTAATAATAAGAATAGTTTTCTAAAATGTAAACAGGTTGGACAGTATTCTCTTAATGGGTTCAATGGTCACATCTCCAAGCTGTTAAAAAGTTATTCAAATAATATTTTTTATTTAACTTATCCGAGCATTATTTGATATGCCATTTGTCCTATTGAACCGAAAAAAATGTCACAATTTTATTTCAAAGATGATCCTAACCTCTTTTTTCCTTGTCCTAATGAAAGTATTTGAAAGTAAGAAATGTGTATTTCATTTTGATCAAAGCTTTACATAGATGACTTTAATTTGTAGCCGCCAAATTATTAAGCTAATTAGTATAAATAATCCAAATCTTTCCAGATGATGTATAATTTTGAAAAAAAATCATGTATTTCTCAATTTATCTTTGAAGAGGATTAGATGAATTTATTTTACTTTACTTCAAGATTCTGAGGATTCTCAGTCATTGCCCTCTGGTTTATGTGCGAATGGAAAATCTCAAAGGGAAGTTTGCTTGGACAATATTTGCAGTTTCAGTTTAGAAGATGTGGAGGTAACTATTTTTTTTTACATAATATTTCTTTTGCCACCATCTTAAATTTCAATTTAAAAAAAACATACAAAATTGATAATAAACCCCCATTACTCCAAAAGGAATGTTCTTCTCATTCTGACAATGGTTATTTTTCTTCTCTCTCCAGGAATTGGCAGAGATTATTGAAGAGAGGCAACTCCTCCCATTCAGTACTGGAGATGAAAAACTTGATCATAAAGTTGGTAAGCTAATTTGTATTGTATTTCTAATGTATTTTTTTATATTATAAAAAACCTGTTGTAGAAATTTTATAATAATGTAGGATGTTTGTTACTTGGCTTATAGCACATACAAGCATCTTTACCAAATATAATGGTCACATTAATTTTTTTTTCCTCAGTGTAATTGATTAATCTTGTTTTCTTTTCTTTCTTATTTATCTTCAGCCATGGGGATTGTCCTGCTGAATCTGGGTAACCTTGACAAGGCTGTGGAAGTATTCACTTCTGTCATAACAGTATGTACACAATTATTCTTTGAAACCATCAATTGTCTTTTTTGGGTTAAATATCTTACCAAACGTTTGCCAATAGTCTATCTTTTATTTTAAAATTTATTTAATTAATTAATTAAATATTTTTTTTAGAATGAAGTGTATGCCAATGTTCCCTTTAAAGCTGCGCGGCCAATCAGATATCTCACAGACGCCTCGCAGTAGTTTTGAGTATCCGCGCAGCAAATTTCCATGCAAGTGTGTGTTTGTATTTGTGGGCTGTAAAATTTTGCACACAAAAAAATCGATGCTGTAAAACTTTGCACACAACCGTAATATTTTGCACACCAACCAGCAAACCTTAGAGGGAACATTGGTGTATGCATCAAAAATTTTTCTTGTAATTTATCAAGTTTATGACTATTTTATATGTGATTTATTTCTTTTATACAAGTACAGTAACCTTCACTATTGTTTTAATGTTTTAATTGATATTTTCTCCCCTTCACAGGTGGATCCTAGGGCTACATTTGCATATTTTGGTAGAGGGGCAGCACACGCTCGAAAAGGACTTAAGGTGAGTCTTGATTAGCCTTTGTATCAGCAGCACATTCATCAGCAATGAGACAAGGAGTCATCTGTGGAAGTATATTTATTATTACTTATGATCAGATCTATTTGACCCGGCGTTTGTATATTGACATGTGGTGATAAAAGCAAATATATATATATATATATATATATATGACCTATGATTGTTAAATAAGTAAATAGGGACAGCTGAAGCTGGTTGTCAGATAATTAGTAGCACAACTTTAAGTCTACAACTTAAATCTCACAACTTTAAACTTACAACTTTAATTAATCTTACAACTTTCAGCTTACAACTTCTAGCTTAAAACTTTAAACTTACAACTTCAAGCTCACATCTTCATGCTCACAACTTCTAGCTTACAGCTTTAATTAAGCTTACAACTTTAAGCTCACAACTAAAAACATTTTTGACATATTTGAGTCATTGAAGAATTTACTTTTTTGGGGGGTTAAAAATATTTTTGGGGTTACCCGGTACATATATTTTGCTTCTGGTGTGGCTGATTCCATGTCACAACCGGCCCTCCCCCTACTCAACATGTTTTATAATAATAGTACTGAGGGGGGAAAAAAATAAGCTGTAAATTTTTTAGGTGTCTAATATATTAATCAATAAAAGAGCCATGGATGTTTGCAGGCCTATTTTTTAAAGGCCGGCAGGTAGGGTGTAGGATTTTCTGTATTACTATTGTTTTAAGGCAGGTAGGTAGTAGGACTGTCAGCAGGCCTATTGTTTAAAGGCTGGCAGGTAAACTACCCGGACCCAGCGTATAAAAAAACTGCACCCGGTTAAGCCCCAGTATCATATATTTTGGGTAAAATAATTAATTACGTTAATGAGAAAATACTTTTTGTAGTTGATTTGGAAAGAATAAGTTGACGCTGTTGAACATTGTGCTAACTCTCTCCACAAAAGAATGTGTCGGCATCGAAACAGGCCCTCGATGACCTCAGCAAAGCAGTAGAGCTGGACACGAGTCAGTCTCGCCCTGACATTCTCATCCATCGAGCTGAGGTTTGTAGATCTTTTATGTTGCTCTAATTTTGTACAGTCAAAGCGTGGTCAATTCGCTTTAAAGAATAGGCATTTCGTCATTCAATTTTTAAAGTAAGACAGTTATTCCTAATGTGTTATTAATTAAACAATAATAGTTTCAGCATGCACAGAAACACATTTAGTAGGATTAAGTTATCTATTTCAATGTCCAAGTTTGTCTTCTAGTGTTATGGTGTTTAATGATTTATTTTATTGCCAAAAATGTAAACCAACTTTCCCTGTATGCACTAGGTATTATTGATGATGCAACGTTACCAAGATGCTTACAATGATGCATCTGCAGCATCTAAGATCCAAGCCTCTCCTAAAATTTACTTTCTCCGTGGAATCATCAGCTTGTTGATGGAGGTTAGATTCAGCATTCTTAAAGATTGCTTATTCTTAAAGATTGATTATCATTAAGATTGCTTAATCTTAAAGATTGAGTATTCTTAAAGATTACTTATTCTTAAAGATTGAATATTCTTAAAGATTGCTTATTCTGAAAGATTGAGTATTATTAAAGATTGAGTATTCTTAAATATTGCTTATTCTTAAAGATTGAGTATTCTTAAAAATTGAGTACCGGTATTTCATAAAATTCTGTCCTCTTTTTTTTGGCTTGTACCGGTATTTTTAAATGCACTTCGTTGAAATATTTCCATTTTTTGATGTTAACTTTCTTTACAGCTATTTATATTCAAGAGACTAGTTATTTTCAGTACAAAATGACAGATGCTATCTTAAACTGAAGTAAAAAGATCCATCTTAAATAAATGGAAAAATATTATTTATTTTTAAATCAAAATTAGTTTAATGACACTTATTTTGGGTAGCTGGTGGTATAGTGTATCTGATGGGTGTACTTTGTAGAACTGTCCAAAAAGTTAATGACTCCTTTAAAGAGGAAGCAATAGCTTATTCTGAAAATGCTATACCGTATTGTTTCAAGTGTTGTCTGACTTACTGACAGTGTTAGTTCCAGTTTCAGACATACATACAGGCCTCATACAGAATTATGAGTTTTTACAAACTAAGTTAACATGTACTAACTAAATCTGAGTTCATATTTTTATGTGATAAAATATGGGTTAAGCCCTGTGTGTTCAACCATTTTCACAATTATGTTTATGTTACCCTTGCTTTGATTAGAACTTTGCCCTGGCCGAACAAGACTTCCGTAAAAATCTTGACAGTTCGGATGAAAAGATCAAGTCCTTGTCCCACTTTCATCTTGGCCTGGCTCTGTACTACAGAGGGAAAGTCAGGGTGAGTCAGAGTACAAACCAGCGAAAAATATGAAGTCCGCATTATATGTAGATCATGTTATACATGGTAATAGGGTACATCAATGTTTTCACAAACAGTTATGGACTTTTACTTAGCTTTGGATAGTAATAAAACAAGATCAACTAAGGAGTCAATGGATCACAGGTTAAGAACTACTGTCCTAAATACTCTTATTTTTTTAGAAAAGTTAAAGCCTTTTTATTTTTAACAGTGTGCCCGTTGTAAATGTTCTTATATTTGTCAAATTTTATTCCCAGAATGCTGTAGAAGTTTTTAAAGAGGTTCTCAAAGATAATCCCAACCACACAGAAGCAACATTGAGCTTAGCTCAAGGTTTTAAGTAGGTTTAGAATCTGAAGGTTTTAATTAAGTGGGCTTAGAATCTCAAAGTTTTAAGAAGTTTTTGAAACAAATTTGAAACCTTTCTTCAAACTCATCCATTCTTCATTCAGTCAACATTTTCACGCACTCATTTGCATTTTATCTCTTGTATTTTTTAAAACAACTCTCAGATAGATTTTTTTTCATTATGGATAAACAACCCACTTCAGTTACAATTAATACTTTGGAACCAGATATTTTATTCCTCTAGTTATGAAATTTTCATCAAATCACCAACATGGATTTTCTAATGTATTTTGTGACTTTCTTCAGAGAACTTGGAAATATTCGAGGAGCTCTGACAAAGTTTAACCGAAGCCTGAGTCTCCAGCCCAATAACACAATGGTTTACAATCTCCGTGGCAACATGTTGTACAACATAGGTGATCACAAAGAAGCCATTTTAGACTTTGAGGTACATTTTGTTCAAACCATTTTTTTTAAACAGAAGTTCTTTCTTATAGCAATTCCTAAACTTTAAGGAATAAAACTTGTAATTAATTTCATCATTGATTTTCATTAAAGTTCGTCCTAAATAAATGAAAGACATGAATACGAGTGTGACGAGACCCATAACTTAAATGTTTAAAAAAAAAAAAAATGAAGAAAACGTTTGCATATTTTACAAATATTTCATCAGAAGTTTGTTAAAGGATAGAAATGATAATTTTGCTGCTTCTTTTATTTTCTGGTTGTTTTTGTCATCCTTCAATGTTATATTTTTCCCTTCTTTTTTTTTTCCTGTAATAACTAGTCTTTGAAATGTCAATGTAGATTTAACTTGTTAGAGTAAAAGATTATTTGAAACTTGTTTTCTTCTGATCAGAGATGCATTGCTGGGTCACCTCACAATGCCAACTGCCAGTACATGAAAGGAGCATCTAAAATTA
Source organism: Lymnaea stagnalis (assembly GCA_964033795.1). NCBI lineage: Eukaryota > Metazoa > Mollusca > Gastropoda > Lymnaeidae > Lymnaea > Lymnaea stagnalis. The sequence continues at coordinate 120,624 of CAXITT010000325.1, forward strand.
TGCTGGGACATTTTTATGACGGTCTTAAAGACACTACTAAGGTAATCTTAAGGTCAGCTTTAATTAGGAATTCTGGTGCCTAGATTGATAGTATTATTTTCAAGTGTGAATAAAATAAGATATTAACTTAAAATAAGAATTTAGTTGCCTAGAAAAATATTGATGCTGTTCAAGTACTTGCTGAAAAGAATAAATGGAGTTAAAAATATGAATAAGACGTAATTATATTCATAACTTTCATTAAAAAAACAACTTCAAACAGAACGTAATGGGAACATAAACTGTAGTGAACAATATTTTAGTTTTGAGATTGCAAACCAACAGACAGCCTGGAAGTAATGTAACCATCTAGAATTTGCTGTGTAGTTGAATTTTATTCTATGGTTATGTGTGTTGGTCTTCAACTTGGGAACAACTTAAGGCTAACTAAGAATAATTACTTGACAGTTGATGGTAACTGACATTCCTACCATAAAAGCGTCAGCTGAATTCATGAAAGCACATTATCTCCGAGGTAAGTTGTATTAATGTTGAGATCTTATTTCAATAGACATTTTTGGTACTCAAAGTTAATTTAACACATGTTCATGCACATTAGCAATATTTAATTACTTCATAGTGAAATTTCTATTTCTAAATGACAATGAAATTTATATTGACTCAAATTGATCCTGAAATTGTACTCATAAAATTCGTGATAATTTAACTCTCTGCAGTCCGACAATAGAGATTGTGGGTGGGTTATTTATTTTTTAACTTTTTTTTTTATTGAAAAAAATTATTTATTATATTTTAATAATTTGTTTCATTGGTTTAAGTATTTGTAAAAAAATTAAAATTATTACAAAATTTGAAATTACTATTTTAAAAAAATATTTTTGGAAACTTATTTAGCGCGGAGTATCCCTTGAAAGCTTCGCAGATTTCCAAAAAAACAAAAAATATAAGTGTCACAAAAAAAATTAAATAGTAGTACGAATATTGTCAAATGATTTTAATTTCCTGATTTATCAAGGAGTTATTTGTTTGTCTAAAGCAATGTATCCAAATGGAGACTCTAATCATGAAATTTATCACGATTTGCATATAAAAGTACCGACTAATGCTATCGTAAACAAGTAAGCTTAATTTTAATTATCATTTCCCGACTTTAAAATTAATAATAAAACAATAAAGTGATATTTTTATAATTTTAATTGGCTGAAGTATATATTATCCATTTATACTTACATTGATATATTCTATTTGAATTTTATTGAGTTTCAATAATTATATAATAAATAAATAGCGTCGCTATGCGAAATAAATATTTTAAAAAAATAGCGGAAAATTTCGGCCGATGGGAACTTGCGTAATTAAATAAATTTAAAGTTAAGGACTTCTGAGTTATTAACTAAATATATTTCTTTAAAATATGTTACAGCCAAGAATAATCTTCTAAATTTTCTAATATTGCATAGTAGAAATGTGTTTAAATTTAATTATCATTATCGCTAGTCACTAGTATTAGTAGAGACTACTGTCGGCAGAATAAAAAAAAAAACATTTATGTTTTTATTAAAAGCTCTCTAACTCTATTGGGAAGGAGGAGAGAGAGACAAAAATGCAGATATTGGATCAAGAAGCCCTTATTCCTTATTGATCCTAAATATTAAGCCTGGACTCCACCCTTTTACTGAGTTACAGAGTTACTGGATGAATATCTTTGAAGATTTTACCCTAAAAACAAGTGGTGGTAAGTTTTAATCTAATCACTTGGTAGCAAAATGCATAAAGAATAAACTCACAATATTGTTATAACATATGTTATAATGTATTTTCTATGTACAATGGTTTACTTTTATACTAATTTAGGCACTTGGACTAGGATTAATGGTATTTTCCCTTACTGATAGCATACCATTACTGATACCATTAGTGTTAATTTATTTATGAATCAATCAAATTTTTTTTTTCCACAGGTTCTTTATTGAGTGAATATTCTGTGGTGAAAAATCTTACCTAATCTTATGTAGAAATCAAGTCCAGGACAAGCTCTTATTTATCAAATATAATTATTATAATAAAACTGCAGACTGTTTTAAGAAATAATATTTGTTCAGAGTCCATAAATATAATTAAGGAATAATGTAGTTTATCAGCCTGTGTTATGTGAGGATTATAACAAAGATATATAAAAATGCCGGTACATGGGAAAAAATAGATCACATTAGTGAGGAATGGATTGTATTTGACATGTATATCAAAATTAGCATTATTGTACTGATACATTTTAATTTTTTTTAACTTTAACATCAGCGAATACCGCTATTTTAAAATTAAAAAAAAAAAAATTGACTCTTGTTTTGAGTTATTTATATATTCATCAAATTTTACTTAGTCATCTTTTACTCAAGAATTATTAAGAAATATATTTAATATACAAATCTATAAGCTATGAGACCCATTTTTTAAAATATATTACATACAAAACATAATTTTCATTAAAAGAAAAATTATAGTGCATTTTTTAGGAAAAAAAGACAAAATATAGGTTTTGCTAAAATGTTGACAACTTTTTGATTGTTCAAAGAATTTTTGTCATGTTTGAATATGAATTGTATAAGTTGATGAAGTATTTTATTTAAATAAATTTTAAATCTTTTATAACAAGGATTTTTTTTTTTCCTTTATACTGTGTAAAGATTTTGTCAAATTTTTGCATAAAATGAAAAAAAATAATTCTCCAATAATGTTTCAATTATTTTTATAACTAAGAAAATAAAATATACAAAAAATATCTAATGATAGCTGAGTCAAAGATAAACAAGTTAATATATTTAACTGATCAGATCAGAGCTATTTCAGATCAGTTAATTAATTATTTTTAAAAATCACATTAAGATTTTTAAGAAATGTGAAAAAAACGTCAGACTGCAGAGAGTTTAAGCATGGTAAAAATTGACTATACATTTTTTTTTCAGAATATGCAAGATACGTTCATGCTCGTTTAGACAGTCCGATTTCATCCCTACATCCAGATTTAGATTTCAGTTCTGAATATTTAAATCACTGGGTCAAGTTAAAGAAGTTTGATCTCAAAGTAAGGCCTTTAAAAAATATTATTATTACTAGAAAAAACTCGCCTAGCAATTTATTTCAAAACTTTTTTCTTTGATAGAATACAAGGGAATATTGTATACATCAGCAACTCTCAACCTTATTATTAAGTTAAAATTAGTTATACAGACCTGTTTACACAAAAACTCTTAAAATCGTACAATATCATCACAATATCTTTCAATAATTATCGTATTAGTAAAAAATTAAACATACAGTGATGCATCAACTTCCCATCTCCTAACGTTACCTGACAAAACAGGCATTCAAGTAACTCACTTTAAAAGAATCCCAATTATGGATAGCTTAAGGGAATTTTATTAGCGCTCAGTTACAAGCGCCTATTGAACACAGAGTTACAGTCTTGTATACATCATGGAGAATGATCTTGGGATAATATTTAAATAAAACAAAAAAATGTTAGGGCAAGTATTTTATTTATTTGACAGAAAAAATTTCTTTCAATCTAATTATAAATGTATTTTATTTAATTAATTAGTTTGTATGAGTTTAAGGGAATTAAGTCAATAAAATATATCATTGGAAATCAATTTTCAACTCATGAGTTATTTCCCCTACATTTCATGGGCCAAACTTCCTTCTTCATTTATTTGTTTCAGAATTACAAAGAACAGCCTGGATTACAGCCTGATATAAAGTAAATGTAGATTTCTCATATGAACGGTCCCAGTACAACCCAACGGTCCCAGTACAACCCATCGGTCCCAGTACAACCCATCGGTCCCAGTACAACCCATCGGTCCCAGTACAACCCATCAGTCCCAGTACAACCCATCGGTCCCAGTACAACCCATCGGTCCCAGTATAACCCAACGGTCCCAGTACAACCCATCGGTCCCAGTATAACCCATTGGTTTGGGGGAGGGGGGCACCCTAGCCACTTAAGGGATTGTACATTGTATGTAGAAATAAATGGGAGGTAACTTTTCTAAGATGCTTATTTTTAGTTCCTCCTTCAAAAATTGTATTTATAGATTTGAAAATAGTGCGCCCCCCCCCCCCCCCCTCTCTCTAATCATCGTCCCACACAAACACACCTGGACGAATTCTAGGTTCACCCATGGATCTGTCTTTTACTTTCATCATCCATCCCTGTGGCACTGCAGCCCATGTCCAGTCTGCCTCACCACTTCCTTCCACTCAGACCTTTTCTTTTCCATGCTTGGATTCCAAACTGCTTTAGATCTTTTTTCCACATCATCCATCCATCTAAGCCAAGGTCTGCCTTTGAACCATTTTCCTCTGGGGTCTTTGGTGGTGCACCCTCTTCACTCCTCTGTCATTTGGCATTCTTTGAAGTGCCTCGCCCAGCTTAGCATTCCTCCTTTTTTTATTTCGGCCACCATCATGGGATCCTGATATAAAATGTACAGTTCCTGGTTGTTTATATTCTCCATCCGTATTCCTTGGTAGAGAGAGCTTAATGTTTGTGGGTCTTGAGTTTCCCTCAGAAAGTATCCTGTTATTGTTCCTCTGGTGTCAATATGTATGTTTCTTGTAACTCTCTCCAATGTTTGGTTGAATAGCATATAAGACAGTGTCTCAGGCCTCATCTAATCTGAAATTCCCTTAAATATTCTCCCGGATACTTGATTTTACTTTTTGATTTGTTTAATATTATGTGTATCAGCCTTGTCATTTTTTTGGGTAAACCAACTCCTGCAGAGTCTCATATTATATATGTATCCACTTTTGATGCTGTCATAGGCCATTTTATAGACCATATAGAGTTGATGTACCGGTACTGGGATATTATGTTCATAAGATTTCTCCAATAAATAGACATCTGATCTATGAGTGCATCGAGGGTTTCTTTCTTCACATCAAATCCTGTTCCAAGAGTGTTAAGGTCGTTGTCCAAATCCAGGCATGGGTCAATTTCCATTTGTATCAGTCCTGGTTTTATTTTGTAGTTTGGCTTTCGTAAAGTTTATTTTTTTTTTGCATGGCCGGGTTGTTAACCCTGTGCACAAACAGCTAGGGTGCTGCCCCTTACAGCTCTTTAGGTGGCTGCCTTAATTTCTCGGGTAAGATTCCGTAGCCCTTCCCTTCCTACAAGGCAGAAGGCTCTGATTTTGGTCCACCCCAGGTACTTTATTTCCCCAGTACCCGCCATATCTGGTCAGTTTTCCTGGTTGGCTTTCCCCTATCTGCCACCTGTGGAGGCGCTCGATGAAAAGATCAGTGTCTCCACAGGAGCTTTTACATTCAAGTTCTCTAAACAAATTAGTTGCACCATTGATGCTCGGTTAAATTTGAATTTTCTCATTTTTGTTTTGACTTTTGAATGCAAGATAATTTTTAACAAACTAGGTACCCAAATAGCTTGAACATCCTTGACTTGATACTGACATGTTGTCAGTAAGATTCCAACTAAACTTCATAGAGATACTTCTGACCTGATGGTCACAAACACTTCAGTCAGGCCAGAACACCTTCACTTGATTGTATACAACACCTTCTCTTGACTGTATACAACACCATCATTTGACTGAAATCAACTGAGTTAGATTCCTATAGCCTTATGTTCAATGTACAATTGAAGATTTTTTTATTTTTTGTTGATGGGTCAAGTAAAACTATTAACTAATGTGTGCTGGTGTTTCTATTTGACAGAGATGTACATTCCTATGTAGAGATACCTCCAGTATTAAAGCCCCTAATATGTCGGGCTGAGGCCCTGGGCAAACTGTCCCAGGTCAGTGTAGATGGTATTTTACCTGACAGAAGGCTCAACCTTGCCATGGGCCTGGCGGCCATCCATATAGCTCAGCATTTTGAGGTGAGACCAGTTTGGTTTGGTTTAGTTGCACACCTGTTTTGGCTTGATAAAATCAGCGATATCTTTGTAGGGTTACCATAGTTACCTCTTGTTATTTCTTTGTTATGGGCCCAGGGTTACCATAGCTACATCTTGTTATTTTATTTGTTATGGGCCCAGGGTTGCCATAGTTACCTCTTGTTATTTCTCTGTTATGGGCCCAGGGTTACTATAGTTACCTCTTGTCAAGAGGACAAAAATGTTATGGGGCTAGAGTTACCATGGTTACCTCTTGTCAAGAGGACAAAAATGTTATGGGCCTAGGGTTACCATGGTTACCTCTTGTTATTATAAAATAACTTTTATATTACACATTCCAATAGGAAACAAAATAAACACTTATTCCAATGAAAACAAATAAGTACCAAATGCAGTAACTTATACCTGTGGAGTCTCTATCGTACGGAACGGTGCTGACCCACCTCCATGAACAATGCTTTTAATTATCTGGACCAAGTGTGGAAAGTTAAATGCCCCGGACATTTTTGTATATTTCAATAACCAGGCCACACTTGAATTTAATGAATTAAAATGAGGACATGACCAGGCGAAAGAGGACGTACAGTCACCTATGGGCCTATCATTTTATTTTTTTTCATGACAAGGACTGTATTTAATGACAGACTTCTATGAGTTTGTTAATTTATGCAAATGTTGTTTTTTCTTCTGAAAGTCTAAATGGAAAACATTAAAGAATTTAAAAGCTGGGACAAATGGTAAGTTTTGTGATATTTTAACTAGACTTGATAAGTAATTAGTTTACTCATGTCCTTAAACTTCTCTATTCCTAATCAACATGAAACACTTATAAAGCTTCTAAAGTAGATATTGATGAATCTTTTCAAACATCAGATGGGATCAGCATAGTTACACGTCAATGATTAAATTCACATTAACAATACTTCACTGTCAAAGTTCCATTATGTCAAAACAAGCTGTTAAGGTACAGTGCTGGAGTTATTCTCTCCTGCTCTCCATGTGAGGCTTGCTTCATATGCAGTTGCTGTAGTTTAAATAAATCATTTCATGTAATATTATAAATCAATCTCAATATGTTGAGTCATGAAAGCTGGATATTTCAGAGCCATTAAGTGGATAGTTCAGTCAGTAAATGAATATGTCAAGAGTCTGTAAGTGGATATTTCTCATTAACATTGCAGACAAAGTCCTTCATACCTGGAAAGAGTTGTTTGATATAGGAGTCTACTACCGGAGGATTGTTAGCCTAGATCAACCCTTCCTTTGGGTGGACACATTGCCAGACTACAGGAGTAAAGATGGCCACAGAACAGACATTCCATTTGTAAGGTAATGTTGACTGTTCATGAAGAGTTAATATACCTGGCAAATAGCCTACAGCCAATGTAACCAGCCATTAGACTACAGCCAATGTAAGCAACCATTAAGCTACAACCGTAATATAACCAGACATGAAGCACAGCCAATGTAACCAGCCATTAGACTACAGTCAATATAACCAACCATTAAGCTACAACCGTAATATAACCAGACATTAAGTACAGCCAATGTAACCAGCCATTAGACTACAGTCAATATAACCAACCATTAAGCTACAACCGTAATATAACCAGACATTAAGTACAGCCAATGTAAGCAACCATTAATCTACAGTCAATATAACCAACCATTAAGCTACAACCGTTATATAACCAGACATTAAGTACAGCCAATGTAACCAGCCATTCAATTCTTTTATATCTACATATTTCATTAGAATTTTAAATATAAAAAATTTAATAGAGCAATATTTTCTTGACAGTCATCAATTTATCAATATTAGCATATATCAATTTATCAAAATTATCATATATATATATATATATATTCATTTGATACCTCATTTTGTCTTACAAACCTAACAATAAAATTTTAAATAGTTTTTTAATCCCAACCTCTCACTTCTGGTACCCGGGTACGAATAGCCTATATATATATAAAAAATAAAGCTAGTTGTCTTATTTTTCATACTGTTCCTGCAGATGATATAAATAGCAAGTAATCTAATACTGGTACGCTAGCTGTGGCACAGAAAGCAAGCTTTAAATGCTATTAAGAAATCAAGAATCTTACTGTTCAGTATTTCCTTCTTCAACAAAACACATGGACCAAACACGTTACAAACAGAATCAATTTCTATTTCAATTAATTTTAACTTAGTCGATGATGAAAAAACCAAATAGTGCCTATTCCTAACTGTGGTGGACATTTTGATAAAAGAAAGAGGTTTACGTTGAATGGCTGTGCATGTATTTGATCCCCCCCCCCCCACCCCCCTTTAAAAGACCAAACCCGTTACAAACAGAAAAAATTTCTATTTCAATTAATTTTAACTTAGTCGATGATGAAAAAACCAAAGAGTGCCTATTCCTAACTGTGGTGGACATTTTGATAAAAGAAAGAGGTTTACGTTGAATGGCTGTGCATGTATTTGATCCCCCCCCCCCCCAGCCCCCTTTAAAATAGTGAATCCTGTTTAGTGATGTATTTATTTAACCTTTGATCTTTGTCTGACCAGAGGTTCCATCACTAATATGAAGATGACCCCTTACTTTGAGTTGGCCTTCAAGTTAGCTAAAACTATGTTGGAGCATTATTCAGGGTAAGAACTGTTCAGACTTGTGTGTGGCTCTGTGTGGCTCTGAATGGCACTGTGTTATACTTCATTTGTTCAGACTTGTGTGTGGCACTGTGTGGCACTGTGTTATACTTCATTTGTTCAGACTTGTGTGTGGCGCTGTTTTATACTTCATTTGTTCAGACTTGTGTGTGGCGCTGTGTTATACTTCATTTGTTCAGACTTGTGTGTGGCACTGTGTGGCACTGTGTTATACTTCATTTGTTCAGACTTGTGTGTGGCTCTGTGTGGTGCTGTGTTATACTTTATTTGTTCAGACTTGTATGTGGCACTGTGTTGCACTGTGTTATACTTCATTTGTTCAGACTTGTGTGTGGCGCTGTGTTATACTTCATTTGTTCAGACTTGTGCGTGGCTCTGTGTGGTGCTGTGTTATACTTTATTTGTTCAGACTTGTATGTGGCACTGTGTGGCACTGTGTTATACTTCATTTGTTCAGACTTGTGTGTGGCTCTGTGTGGTGCTGTGTTATACTTTATTTGTTCAGACTTGTATGTGGCACTGTGTTGCACTGTGGTATACTTCATTTGTTCAGACTTGTGTGTGGCACTGTGTTATACTTCATTTGTTCAGACTTGTGTGTGGCGCTGTGTTATACTTCGTGTTCTTGTTATAATAATTGTTAAGGGTAAGGTCTTGTAAAGAGATAATGAATTGAATGGTTGTTATTTGTGTTATTGATGGTTGTTATTTTTGGTGTAACAGTGATGGTGCTGTATCCTACCCTGGACTGAAAGATGATATTGCTAAAGCAACAACGTGTGACGACCTGCTGGCTGTTGCTAGGGTAAGAAAAGAACCACAACCAGTCACAACTTACTCTAAGTTACATCCCATAGGTAGGGTTTTAAAAAAAAATTCTGTTGATTACACAATAGGTTATGAAAGCTTAATATTTTAAAGAACAACTATTTACCACCACACACAGCATCTACCACAACACACAGCATCTACCTCATCACACAGCATCTACCACCACACACAACATCTACCACCACACACAACATCTACCACCACACACCACATCTACCACCCCACACAGCATCTACCACAACACACAGCATCTACCTCATCACACAGCATCTAGCAACACACAACATCTACCACCACACACCACATCTACCATAACACACAGCACATCTGCCACCACACACAGCATCTACCACCACACACCACATCTGCCGCCCCACACACACATCTACCATCACACACCACATCTGCCACCACACACAGCATCTACCTTCACACACACCATCTGCTACCACAAACCACATCTGCCACCCCACACCACATCTACCACCACACACATCTACCACCACACACCACATCTACCACCACACACCGCATCTACCACGACACACCGCATCTACCACCACACACCCCATCTACCACCACACACCACATTTTCCACCACACACCACATTTTCCACCACACACCACATCTACCACCACACACCACATCTACCACCACACACCACATCTACCACCACACACCACATCTACCACAACACACATCTACCAACACACACATCTACCACCCCACACCACATCTACCACCACACACCACATCTACCTCATCACACAACATCTACCTCATCACACAACATCTACCACCACACACAACATCTACCACCCCACACCACATCTGCCACCCCACACAGCATGTCATTGGCTCAAAATGGTGGGAGGGGTGAGGGTCGCCTTGTTAAATTATTTTCCAATTGCCCATTTTAATCCCATTAACTTATGACCTTTGGTCACTAATGATTTTATGGCCTCCCTGTTATCAGAAAAGACAGATCAATCCAAGAGGATTTCTTGTCTCCACCCAAGTGCCTTCCTTGTTACGGGTGAAAGATGATGCCAGACTTGATGGGGGAGTTTTAGTCTTGACAGAGGATTTGTAAGTCTTACAAAAATACTTTAGGTCTTCTAATGTAACAATCGTCTGGACACAATGTTGCAGAAGGAATAACAAGCAAACTAAGAATAGGATGGGCTTCATCTAGCTAAAACGGGACATGTTTTGCAGTGCATATTTGTATCCTGAGTTGTGCTGTGAAAAGGACCCCACCAGATTCCCAGCCAGTAGGGTACATTGTCATCAGTTGAAGTTTGTGGACAAAACAAGAAGAAGCTCTATTTTGGCCAGCAACCGTGGGAGTCTTAAATTTTTGCCCTAAAAATGTATCTGTTTGTTTTGCTTTTTTTGCGAACTGAGGTCAAATAGGAAAAAGCTTTCATTTAGCTCTTTGAATTGAAATAATGGGAGCAATTTTTCTAGATCTGATTTCACCAGATCATTCAACTTTGTGAATAGGTTAGCTGTGTCATATAGAAATAAATAGTCTAGCTGTGTCATATAGAAATAAATAGTCTAGCTGTGTCATATAGACATAAATAGTCTAGCTGTGTCATATAGACATAAATACCTAGTCTTCTTTTCTGTTAAAGCAACTAACTCTCTTCTACAAGTTGATAAGTATCTTTGATAAAACTATTTAAGAGCTTTTTTGCAAGCTTGTGTTTGATTAATTATATTGGAACATAAAATACGAACACAACCCAGGTTTTATTAATGGCTTGTGAAATATCCCTTGTTTCAGATACCACAAAATTGTATTTGCGCTTAACATTGTGAACACACCGGATCGGACATCTGCTTACTCTGCTGAACTGGACCATCTGCTAATTTTATTACAAGAGGAAATACGAAAAACTGGCCTCAACAAAGCCACAGTGAGTAGTTCAAAACAACTTGGCAATTTAATACAACTTAACAATTCAAAACATTTGATGAAGGAACATGCATCAAATTCTTGAAAACACAGTACATGAATAGTATCACAAAGCACAAGATTTTAACAAGATTTAAGACTTTCTTTGAATCCCATGATTCTTTTTATTATATGTGATCCGCAGACACCTTACATGTCTATGTATTTCTCTCCTGTTTTATTCAGGGTTACAAATATCGAGCCTTGAACATTATGTCTTTTATAATAAGCTTGTAATATTTCAATGGACCCACATAACAATAAGATGTTGGGAGCATTTATTTCAACTGACTTAAAGTGATTTCCAAGTTGGCGATCATTTTTAAAATGTTCAAAAATTTTTTTTAAATTAATTAAAATATATTTTGTGCAATGAAATATTTTTAAAATTCAGTGACAGCTACCAACTTTGAAGTTGACGCTTTTAAACTAAGTCAACTGACGAAATCTGACAACTAATTCAGTAAAAACAAAAAGAAATTGTCAAAAATGTACAATTCATTTAGCTGGTGACATCTGAATAACTATTATCTATAACTATAATTCTCTTGGTATGAAAGAAAGCATGGTGTAATGGTCTATTCAATAGCGCGCAAATTAAATTCCTGATAACTGCGCTAAATGGCATTCTTAAAACTACCGCACATGTTTTTGATGCGTAATATTTTATTTTGTTTTATGGAAATATTCTCAATTTAAATGTGATGTGATAAATCTGTGGTGTAAAATAGGGTGGGACAAGAAATTCTAATATAGTTCAGAGGCATGGAAAAACTGCAGTGTCGTGGGGGGGGGTTAGCACTAATTGGGATTCTTATGAAGTGTGTTACTTGAATGCATGTTTTGTCAAGTAACTTTAGTAGAGGGTAAGGTCACACATAGCAGCCACCATTGTTTCGTGTGCTATAACTAATTTTAACTAAATAATAAGGTTGAGAATTGCTGATTTATATATAGAAGGCTCACCCAAGAATTTTGAAATAAATTTAAATAATTTTATCTAAAATTGTTCATCACGAGTTCCGAATTTTAAGGTTTTGGGTTCATATATTTAATAGGAATCTATGGCATCAGTTCATAACTAAATCACATGACACAAAGTTACCTGTTACCCTTAAAAAGAGGTCGGCAATGGTTTTTGAGTTAAACGCCATTTTAAAAATCATATCTGCTTAGAAAATATTTAGTGAAGTGCAGGCATGGTTGAATTGTTTCACTGACATGGATTAGTACGCACATTTAATGTTTTAATAGTTAACAAGAGTTGCACGGACTCTGGAGCCCCAGGTTGGAGCCCCAGGTTGCCACTAACTGCCTTAAAGTAGGAACAAAAATTAGTAGACTTAAATAGCAAAGAACCTTCAGACTAACCTGCCAGTCATTCACTGATTCAAGTCTTATGTACTTTCTTCAATTGAAATTGATTTTATCAGAGTAAAAATTATGCATTTCTGTAGATCTAAATCTGTTTGATGTGTGTTTCATTGGTGTATATCAAAACGACGTGTCTGATCTGTCAACAGGACACTGAAGTCATCATTTCCCACATCCTGTCTATCATCTACTATTTCTACAACCTAATTCCTCTGTCTAAAGGATCAAGGTGAGTTAATACTTGTGAGATTAAGGGGACTTAATTATGGCCATCACATATCCTGATCTTCATTGGTGTGGGTGGAATAAAAATGTTACTTTTGTTACCTAGCCATAATTTAAATTTGTCTTCTGCTTGTAAGTTAGAGGACAATCTGTGGGTGAATTCAAAGGGAAATTATCCAGGACCAAAAAATCTAGAAAATAGTAGTATTAATAGTGTGTAAACATCTTCAAGAGAAACTGAATTAAAATATCTATAGACAAACTGAATTAAAAATAGCTATAGAGAAACTTAATAAAAATATCTATAGACAAACGGAATTAAAAATAGCTATAGAGAAACTTAATTAAAATATCAATTAAATAATAACACCCCCCCCCACCCCCCCCCCCCTTGCTGGGTGGCCGAGCGGTCTAAACTGTCTCAAACCAAAAAGCCGGTGGTCCGGAGTTCAATCCCCACCAAAGCCATCCCAAGCACCCCGGGTGGATGGGACTCGTTAGCCTTGGAGGGCAACCCATCTAAGAGAAGGCAAACTCTGAATTTAAACCAGGAGCCAGAATGATCAACAAATTGTTCGTGGGCCCCTCAAATATAAGAAGAAGAAGAAGAGACAAACTGAATTAAAAATATCTATAGAGAAACTGAATTGAAATATCCTTTGAGAATTTAAAATAAAATATGTATAGAGAAATTCAATTAAAATATATGAAATATTTAATGAGAAACATAATTAAAATATCTAAAGAAAATATGAAGAAATAGAATAAATAAATTAGATGGATTCAGTCATTTCAAGAAGTGTTCAATTTAAAAAACTGAAATTTTGACATTTAAAATGTTCTATTGATCAACCTTGACTCATTGCTGATGATTTTAATACTTCATTTCCTGCCAGCTATTTTATTTATTTTGTTTCTTTTTAAGTTCTAAGCAGTCTCGAAACAGAAATATTTGTCCCTGCTCAGCGTTCCGTTTTGTGTTTTTGAATAGCTATCCTAGTTATGTCAATCCAGGTTAATCCTGATTACATTTCATCTTTGATGCCCTCATTTCATATTCAGCCCCGTCCCCTCGAGCCTAACTGGCAGGTGATATATATTTTTAAAGACACTGGCAATAATTTAATATTGCCATGGAAGCCTCCATCAAAGGAATTAGTTAAAAGATTAGTGAGTTTATTTTTGAAAAGCAGAATGATGAATCCAAAGTTATTATTAAACCAGCTGAATAGCCCCGGGGAGGAAGATTGCCCCTAGAATGTGGGCCATTAACATACAGCCTTCTTTTCTACGCTAGCAGATGGTCATTCATGAATCATTATTTTTATTTAATGCAATGAAATATTTGTAAATCAGTTGGTCAATTATATGTGAATAATAATAGATCATTATTTTTTTTATTTTTTTTCGGCTGCTTCCTGCTTAATTTAAAAATAGATTTTAATCAAATTCAGCATTTTTTTACATGCATAAAAAAGGAAGTTTCTGATGGGAATAAAGTTTAAATTATTATATAAAGTTCTCTTGTTATAAGGCAAAAAATAAAGTCAGATTCAATTCATTGTTAAGTAAGATTTAACTTGGCGTGTTTGTGTGTAACTAAATATGTCCCCTGACATCTGTCTCCATGAAATCTGTCCCCTGACATCTGTCCCCAGTGCTGTAGCTTATTCTGTTTTACTCGGTTTGCTGATGTCATTTGGTCGGCAGATAACTGGCCGGATACCTAATGGACGGGTGAGTTCCCCTTTTCTTCTCTTTCTGGACCAAAATGTTTTCGATTTGTGTCATGAATTGAGATGACTTAGATGACTGAGATAACTGAGATGACAGATGGCTTAGATGACTAATGACTGAGATAACTGAGATGAAAGGTAACTGAGATGAAAGATAACTTAGATGACTCAGATAAATGAGATTACAAATGAATGAGATGACTCAGATAACTGAGATGACAAATGAATGAGATGACTCAGATAACTGAGATAACCAAAATGATGAACAGAGCCTATCCTATCGTGGGAGATATCCAGATATCAGAACAAGGTGTGTTTGCCCTCCTCAATACCATTAATCCTTACAAAGCATGTGGTCCTGACCACATTAAACCACGAGTGCTCAAAGAATTAGCCATAGAGATCGCTCCTGCACTGACAATCCTCTTCCAATCGTCACTATGCACAGGAAATGTTCCAGCAGACTGGAGAACAGCGCATGTCACTCCAATTTACAAGAAAGGGGAGCATTCCGACCCTGCCAACTATCGTCCGATATCCCTCACTAGCGTCGTCTGCAAATTGTTGGAGCACATAATCGTAAGCTCTGTCATGAAGCATCTTGAAAGCCAAAATATACTCAATGACTGTCAACATGGCTTCCGAGTCAATAGGTCATGTGAGACCCAGCTTCTCGAATTTGTAGAAGATTTGATGACCAATCTGGAGAACCACAAGCAGACTGACGTGCTAGTAATGGACTTCGCAAAAGCATTTGACCGGGTGAATCATAGTTTGCTTCTACACAAACTCCAGATATATGGGATTCAAGGCACCACTAAAACAT